>JARYGA010009459.1:0-44474 GCA_030545235.1 Helianthus tuberosus | reverse complement strand
AACGTGCTTGGTTGGATCCTAATGATCGACCAAACGGGTCGGGTTCGAAAGTCTAAGCGGTTGTTTAGACCGCTTAACTTAAGACCCTAAACAAGCACTAAACTAGTAGTGACGAGTTAAACATGTCAAAACATGTTTAACTAACTTAGAAAACTGTTTTGGTATCAAAACAAAGTGTTTTGATACCTAAGAGTAGTTTCGTTGCAAAATGCGTGCTAAAACGCATTTTGACCGAAACTTTGACTCGTCACTACAACTAGTTAACGTGGTAATCAGTAGGTATAATCGCTAAGGATTATAACCATCGTGATTACAATCACGTTGCAAAGTTCAAACGAATTTTGCATTGACCATTGACTGGTCAAAGCTGAAAGTCAAACACTGTTTGACTTTCACGCTAGAAAAGTGATAAAAGAACAAAGGAAGCTTACAAAGGGTCCTTGCTAAGGAGAACTTGATCTAAATAACTCATGTATGAAGTTTATAACTCCAACTTAGAGAAAATCAGATCAAGGGTGAAGAAATCAAGTTAAAGGCATGGCTATTTATAGTTGAGGTGAGTTCACAAGATCAAGACATGTGTTTATGTAACCTCCAAGCATTAGATCATAGCCATACATGTGTTTAGAGCAGGTTAAATGCCTTGGAGAGGTGTTAACTTGGTTAACACACCAAGAAAATGGCAAGAACAGTCCATAATCTTTCAAACAGTTGTTGAAAATCATTTTTGGTCGCTAGGAAGGTTCACACGGCCCGCCTAAGGGTAGGGGGAGGGGCTACGCGGCCCGCCTAGGCCCTGCAGATCAGCACAAGTTTCTATTTTGACAGTTTAGGTCCCTGCACTTGCATAAGTCCATATTTGGCACTTTTAACCCCCATTAAACCATTTTGGTCGTACGGTCGCGTTATTCGTCTAATTACGACGAAACTCGAACGGACGCGAAAACGATCCAAATTAAGCGACGAATGGTATTTTTGCATGCCGACCACTAAAATAAAAATATTTTAGCGTGTACAAAAATTTTGGATGTCCAGATGTGGTCAGAATGTAAGATATGTGCGTAAATGCAAACTTACGTCATTTTTGACACTTTTAGTCCCTGTAAGATCAAATAAGCATATTTTCAAACACCGAACCATTCAAAGCTTATTTCTAAGCTATGTTTAGGTTATTTATGGTATGTTTAGCTTATGATCATGTTCCGGTCTGTTCGTTGCTATTCAAATCAGCATAGTTTCGCAGTTTGACGCAATTAGTCCCTGCGATCGAATAAACTTGTTTTTGCCATACCAAACCCTTTAAAACTTATATCTAAGTTATGTAAAGGTTATTCAAGGTATGTTAAGCTTATGCCACTATTCCGGAGTGTTTTTCGCGTTAAACTGATCGTGTTTACGCATCAGTTTGCATATAACTTTCCAGAAAGCGATTTAAAGCTCGAAATTGAACAAGAATTGATATGTGCAAATGATACACATATTTATACAAATACCGAGTATGAAACACAATATTTCATTGGTTTTGTATTTGTATGATGATCGTAGTGACACAGGTGTCACACAGATTGGTATCAGAGCCATAACTATAGGGAATTAGGCAAGACTCGACCTAGTCTAGGTCGACGTCTTAGAAACGACCTAGTGTGACACCCGGCTTTTCAGGCAGTACCGTACGACAGTAATATGTGTAGTGAACATGTAAAATGGCTGTATGTGACTGATTGTGATATTTATGTATGATATTTGATGTGTTGGTAAATTCAAACGTTCATAAAAACTATGTTGGCAACGATAAAATAAACGCTTATCGCGTAACGATTAAAATGTGAAACGAACGTCGGTGACCACCCGATCAGTGTTAAAATCCTAAAAATAGTCTGTTATGATTAGAATAATAATTTTAATCATATCCATGATGAAAAATAAATTAAAACGCTAAGAAACTCTATTTTTCGAGTTTGAGCGCGTACCGCGCGATACTGCGAATTAGACAAAATACTGTCAACGCAGCCAGTCAAGGCAACTGGTAATTATTTCAGTAATAATTTTAAGTGATTATTTTTATAGAATGATATAAATAATTTAAAACGCACTAAAACGGGATTAAAACGCTAGATAAAATACCCGGTATTCAGTAAAATACTTGTTTTTGAGCTAATATACATATAATATATGTATGTATATATATTTTGTGTGAGAGGGAGGTGTGTGGCGGCAATGTGGGCTGCCCACATTCTCTTGAATGTTGCAATTGGACACTTGTCCAATCTAGAAATGTTGAGTGATGATTATTACTTGTTCTAGTTTCCATACATCTTCACATTCCAAGAACACAATTCAAAATCACTTCACTCTCTCTCTTGAACAACTCTCGGCCGAACACCCCCTTACCACACTACCATTTCATTTTCAAATTCAAATCTTGAAGATTCAAAGGCTTTACATGGTGATTTCAAGCTTGTAAGGAGGTTTGGAGGTGATTTCAAGTAGATTCAAGCAAGCACAAGGCCTTATATCATCATCTTTATCAAAAACCCACTAAGAAATCTTAAAGTATAAACTTATTTTCAAAATCCCATTCTTGATTTTTAGTAATAATAGAGATGATTTAAGGTTTCTCTTGAACTTGGAATTAATCACAAACTTGAAACTAACAATGAATGAGATTTTAAACAAAATGAAAATGGATGTATGCATGTGTGTATATAGGGCCGAGAATGTGTGTGTGTGTGTAAGTTGTATTTTGATTCTTGATGAAAGAGTTCTTGATTATTTGATTTCTTGGAAAATATGATGCAAGAAGGAATTTTTAGTTGTCATACAAGAATGTTCTAAAGTGATTAGAGATTTGAAAGTGATATATTGAAAAGTAAATTTTTGGAAGTATATGTATGTATATATTTCGAGTATGTGTGTGTGTATATGTATGCATGCATGTATAAGTTGTTATATAATCTTGAATGTGAAAGATCTAAGCATGAATAAACATGAATGATTTGAATGATCATAGTGATATGTGTAATATTTGTAAGAATATGATGTTAGTGAAAATTTTGAGCATGATTAAATCATAAGTGATGATGATAATGTATGAGTGCATTACATGCACATATGTGAACTTACATGATGATGTGAAGGCATGAAATGATCATATGATTATGATGTCATAAAAATCAGATTTAATCAGATTATAAACACTAAAATAAAGTTATTCTAAAGTTTTTAGTGACATATAACTTTGTCATGATGTTTACTAGCCTTGCATTTTGTACTTGGTGCTTTAAAAGTTGTAAAATACGTGAAATCGCATGATTTATGTGACTTACACAAAAACTGCACTAATCTGATTATGACCACTATTTTAATCAGTAAATAAAATGTATTGTGTTAAAATATCGAGTCGTTTCGAGTTGGGATGATTATAGTAACGTTTAACGCAAAACTATGCGTTAAAACGGTCAAAAATCGGCTTTTCGAGTGATTTTTATAAAACTGATTTAGATCAGTAAGTAAACTGATATTTTTAGTTTAAAAAGTAAGTATTTTAACTAATTTTAAGTTTACTTGGTGTTTGGTTGGTCATACGTGACTTCCGACGCCCGAAAATGTTACCGAATCGCTAAAATACGCATTTTTCAATGAACACTAGTATGGGTAATTTTTGGGTGAACCTTATGTGTTAACATGTGTTATGTGATTTAAACATGTGAATGTGAAAATATGTTAAGTTTTAACATGATATTGGAAATTTAGCTTATGCGTGTATACTTGTGCGTTTTGTGCGGTAGAAACAGTAAAAATCGCATTAAATGCGTAACTTGTTTGTCGAGTATGAAAATTGGTACATATAAGATATTTAATGTTTACTTGCTTTAAAAAAGACAAAATAGATAAGTTAACAAAATTACGCGTGTTTCGATAATAAATTATGTGAAGGTTATGTATATATATTACGACGCGCAAATCGTAGATATATTACGTATAAACGGGAGTGTTAAGGGATTTACATGATAAACGGTCACCAATAAAATCGTTCAAGTCGCAAAATCTTATAAATATATATATATATATATATATATATATATATATATATGAACTCATATATATACTAACGTGCCAACATAATAAAAAACGTGAACTTTTCGAGAAAATCTCAAAGTTATGTGAAAATTCTAAGAAAACGGAGAAACTTAGGATTTTTATGATGTTTATATTGATTTAAAATCGTTCCTATATATATATATATATAATAGGGCGTGTAGAAATCAATCTCTGGGATTGCGATATTTAAAATACGCACCCAAAGGTGAGTGTCACTAAACCCCTCTTTTACTGCTTTGTATATGTTTTGGGGGTGGAACACGCCAATAAAAAGGGTTTAATAATGTTTTTGGATTAAAACATACCTTTTTATATAAATTGTATATTTTCGTTGAAAATATATGGAGTTTGATGAATCATACGTTTCGAGGTAAAACGCTTTTGATGAATATATGTTTGGAGGAGAGGTTGGGATGGTACGGTGTTTCTGAGGAATAACCGATCGTGATGTTGGAACGAATATTGATTGGTCTCAAGAGAGTAAGTATCGGCATACGCTTACATTTCGGTGGGGATTTCAGGGGATTCGTATAACATCGTATATTAAATTTGCCATATTAGTAGGATATATATATTGTACATGAGGCAGACATCATATATGGTCTCAATATGGACCCTGCGCCAATGATGTCGTTTAGTCGATTAAGTATTGCACGCGATGAATTGTTGGAAGATCTATCGGGTTGACAACGCCGTCGTGACCGGTCGCCCCGTGTCAAGTCAAGCGACAAATTTAAATTCTGGTTATTGTCTAGCATTGATTATCCCTGCATGGCAAATATATAGTTCGTATTGTCTAGCTAACATACGAGTCTGAAGGTTGACGCTATGAATTTAATATACAAAACCTGGGAAAATGCCTTAATGTCGGGGTTTTAAACTACGACGGATGACCCATGGATTTTATTAAGGAAGTAAATGGACTTTATAAAAATTATATGGATGTTTTAAAATAAACACATAATTAGAAAGTTTTCCTTTGAATCCAAATTATTAGATTTAAATATGTGAACTCACCTTCCTTTGTGTTGACACTTGATTTTAACGTGTTCTACAGGTACTTGAGTTCGGCTTCGAGAATCATGGCGTATCTTGTGTTTGATGATGCATGTTGTGTTATTTAAAAATGTTAGACAACTATTAAACTTTCTGGGACTAATGTAATAAGATCCGCAAGGATCAAAGACAACTTAACTTATGTGGTTGTGTCGTGGTTTTTAAAATGTAATGTTTAAATAACTTATGTTTTAAAATAAGTCGAAATGTCCAACAAATGAGTGCATCGATCAACAAGATATAAATGGGCACCAACTTCCGTCACCACTACGTTTAATATTCCGCTGCGACGTTTTTGGGGTGTGACAGAAGTTGGTATTAGAGCCAATGGTTGTTAGCGAACTAGATGTTTTCGGGAGAAAACACTACACTTCAACCGAAGAATTTTGAGATATGAAGTCCAAAATTCTCGAAGCCAAGATTTTTAAATAAACATAGAAAAATTTCATCATGTATGAAACTGTTATGAGTTAATGTGCATACGTGATTTTCTGTTTATTTGGCTTTATGTGTTACTGTTCATTTTGATTACGCACTTACTTGTATGGTTATATATGTGTCACAGATGTCGCACGAACACGAGGTCATCGAGATCCACGACTCAGGTTACGATCCAGATTTCGAGACTTCACCCAGACCTATGCTACCAGAGACATCTATCACGACTCCACAGATGGTTGGTACTACCGAGCTTACCTCATCTTTCCACGTCGACCCTGCTGTTTTTGCTAGTCAGGTAGACCCCCGATACGCTTTCACTAGCAATGGGTGGATAGATGATGATGATGATGTACCTCTCTCGATCCATGAGATGGGACGATCATCTGATATTGTACCAGTTATCGGTAACGTGATCAGGGGTGTCCCTAGTGTCGGAGGATCTCCCAGTATCGCACCAGTGGTGGACGCCACTATTGCCACGGCTCGACCATTAGAGCCATCAGTCGTCCCACCTGCTGCTGTGATCGAGCCTGTTGCTGAGATCCCTCCACCTGTTTTGTCTGAGTCTTCTTTGCCTGTCTTAGAGTCACGTGCTCCTACTACGCCGCTGTTAGTCTATTATCGTCGTAGGAAGAGGACTAGGCCCACTGGGGATATCGCATCTACGTCATGTGCTGATACGGTAACTGCGTCCAAGAAGCAGAAAGGAGATAGGGTAGACCGATATTGCCACTACGATCAACAGCTCACTGTACTGCGCAGAGATTTGGACTTAGCCAAAGGAAAGGCGAAGTACCTTGAAGGACAGATGAATGATCACGAGGAGTTGAAGGTTATAGACGATATTGCGAGAGATGAGATACATTGGAGGATAGTGGATTTAGAGAAACTTCTCAAGGAGATGTTAGAATCTCTAGGTTTGAAGCGTTGATGTTTGTTTGTTTGTTTGTTTGGTTGTTGATTGATTTGATGGGTTGTATTGTTAGACATTTTGATACTCTATTTGTTTGAGGCCTGCGTGCCAGTTTCATTTTTTGGATATTATGTGGGAATTTTATGTGAACTTGTTATGGGTGTCGATGTAGACATGCCAAGGATAGTCATTTTGTACTGAAAACAAGTTTAAATAATTTCTATAATGAATATCGATGATATACTTTTGGTATAAAAAATTTTCTCATTAATATGCGGATATTATACATGCGCAATGTTTGGTCCACTAACATTTAATGATTGAATTATTTTTTGTTATCGTCTTATGTGAATATTATTGTTGTAATAATAGAAACGACGAAAAGCTGCCAAAAGCAAGACAGGGTACTGGATTACCTACCACACCGGAAGAGTTGGCTTAACTCATATCCCAACACATTAACACTACCATGGAACAGCTCAACGCTAACCAAAATGATGGTCAGGGACGTGGACGTGGTGCACACGGGCAAGGTTTTGGTGGGGTACATAATGGAAATCCTCCAGGTAAAATATGATCAAAAAGTTTTAATAGTTCATGTGTTACGATATCATTGGAATGTATTCCTGATTTCCATTAACATTATTGAACAGTGCACGGATGTAAATATAAAACATTCCAGGGCTGTAACCCACGATCATTTACCGATGCTGAAGGACCCTTAGATATCACCCGATGGATAGAGAAGATGGAATCTGTCATGGCAATCAGTGGTCGTGTTGCTAATCAACGGGTGAAATATGCTTCTTGTTCTTTTCTTGATGAAGCACTGTCCTGGTGGAACTCGCAAGTTTAAATTTTGGGTGAAGACGCTGCCTACGGTCTGACCTGGAACAAACTTAAAGAGATGCTCCTGAAAGAATACTACCCGCGCAGTGAAATTCAGAAAATCGAGACCGACTTCTGGAACCTAACCATGGAAGGTCTAAACGTCAGAGCTTACACTCCTCGTTTTAACGACTTGGCAAGGTTAGTTCCACGAATGGTTACTCCTGAATATGTAAAGGTAGAAAGGTATATCTGGGGATTGTCGCCATGAATTCGCAGTATGGTTACATCCGCGAGACCTACCACCTACCTAGAGGTTACTACATTGGCAAAATCATTAGCTGATGACGCTGCTCGCAAAAGTGGTCTTGATAAAAAGGAGGAAACCGGGAAGTCATCGGGCAAGGCCAAAGTAGACGCGAAATCTGAACGGTCGGGGCGTTCTGAGACTAAGACGGAAGATTCGAAGAAACGCAAGTCCGAGAGCTCGAGGAAGGAGGCTGAAGAGAAGTGCGACAGGAAACGCAGTTCGAGGAAGGCGTATGTAGCCAGTTCTAGTAGTTCTAGAAAGGATAACACCAGGGATAGCCGAGATGGTTCTGAGAGGAAGACTCACGGGGACGAGCAGAAGAAGTGTCGCCGATGTGGACGAAATGGACATATTACCCGCGAGTGCTATGCCAAAAGTACTCTAGAAGGAACGAAGCTTGAGGGATGCTTTCAGTGCGGGGAACAGGGACATTTCAAGAAGGATTGTCCTAAGGTAGGAGGTTAGAATGCCAGGGGTAGAATGTTCGAGCTAGACGCTGGGAAGGCACGTGGCGATCCTGCTGTTGTCACTGGTATGTTTTTTATCAATAACCATTCTGCGTTCGTACTCTTTGATACCGGAGCTAACTTGAGTTTTGTCTCGAAAATCTTTGAACCATTTTTGTGTTCACCTACAAGTAATCTAAATAAGAAGTACTCGATAGAACTAGCAAATGGTAAACTGATAGAAACTAGCAAAGTCGTTCGCGACTGTAGTATTCAGTTAGACGATCATAAGTTTAGTATCGATTTACTACCAGTGGAGTTGGGAAGCTTCGATGTAGTTGTGGGGATGGATTGGCTGTCCAAGAACAAAGCGGAGATTGTTTGCTCGGAGAAGCAAGTGCGGATACCTCGTCCTGCTGGTGGCGAAGCGATAGTTGTCCATGGAGATCGATCGAGTCGTGTGTCGAGTGTTATCAGTGTTATGAAGATGCTCAAGATGTTGCAGAAAGGTTATCCTGCGTTCTTAGTCAACGTGGTGGATACAAAGGCCGAATGTAGGAAGATCGAAGAGATTCCTATTGTTCGTGACTATCCAGAAGTTTTTCCTGAAGACTTACCTGGATTACCCCCTGCGAGACAGATCGAGTTCCGAATCGATCTTGTACCTGGTACTGCACCGATTGCAAAATCTCCTTACAGATTGGCACCGTCTGAAATTAAAGAAATGTCGAATCAGCTTCAAGAGCTACTAGACAAAGGTTTCATTCGACTGAGTTTTTCGCCATGGGGTGCACCTTTCTTGTTCGTGAAGAAGAAGATGGATGGATCCTTCAGGATGTATATTGATTACAAGGAGCTGAACAAGTTGACTATCAAGAATCGGTATCCTTTACCTAGGATTGACAATTTGTTCGACCAGCTTTAGGGATCCAGCTACTATTCGAAGATAGATCTGCGTTTAGGGTATCATCAGTTGAAGGTTGCTGATGAAGATATTCCGAAGACAGCGTTTCGAACACGATATGACCATTACGAGTTCCTAGTCATGCCTTTTGGTCTAACTAATGCGCCAGCTGTGTTCATGGATCTCATGAACAGGGTATGCAAACCCTACTTGGATAAATTCGTGATAGTATTCATCGACGATATACTTATCTATTCGTGAACCAAAGAAGATCATGAGTATCATTTGAGGTTGATATTGGAGTTATTGAAGGAAGAGAAGCTGTATGCCAAGTTCTCTAAATGTGAGTTCTGGATTCAAGAAGTTCATTTTCTCGGACATGTCATAAATGAGAAAGGTATACATGTAGATCCGTCTAAGATCAAAGCGATTAAGAATTGGGAAGCCCCAAAGACTCCATCGGAGGTGCGACAATTCTCAGGCCTTGCTGGGTACTACCAGAGATTTATTGATAATTTCACCAAAATAGCGCAGCCATTGATGATATTAACCCAGAAAGAGAGGAAGTTTGACTGGACGGAGAAGCAAGAGGAAGCTTTTCAGGCGTTGAAGGAAAAGCTCTGCAGTGCACCTATACTTTCCCTTCCTGAGGGAAGTAATGATTTCATTGTATACTGTGATGTTTCACGTTTGGGCCTTGGATGCGTTTTAATGCAAAGAGGCAAAGTTATAGCCTATGCATCCAGACAATTGAAAGTGCACGAGAAGAACTACACAACACACGATTTGGAGCTTGGAGTTGTTGTGTTTGCCTTGAAGATCTGGAGTGTTGGACCCAGTATGGGCTTAACAACTTCTTTTCACGTAATATGGCAAGTGATTTCAATAGATGTGAAAAAGATGTGCGGAAATGCAAATCAGACTTTCAAGAAACAAGACCTACAGAATTATCAAGTTTATATCACTTTGAAACACAATAGTTTACAAGGTGATTGTAAGATTATTATCTAATACAAATGAATCTTGAATTCTGTGGGTGAGAGGGCAATGGAGTTTTAGTAGTATGTATGATTGCTAGGCTTAACTCATCGTCTTCTCCTTGGTGAGCCTTCTATTTATATAGAAGGTTGGGTACATGAATAAACATTTTTTTATTCATGCAATAAGTCCTGCAAAAAGTAACAATTTGACATATTCATTGAATCCAACGTTCAAGTTGCCTTTGTCATCATGATATCTAATAATGTCAACTTGCTTCGGTGAGTGTGGCAGGATAGAGCTGATTTTTAGACAAGTGGGGTATTCATCAGAATTTCTGATAAACCACTTCATCAGAAATTCTGGTGAACAAATCATCAGAAAATCTGATGATCAGAATAGTCAGAAACTGATGATATTTCATCAGAAATATCATCAGATCCATCAGAAATGACCTTCTCTGATAATCTTCTTCAGCTCTTGATCAACTTGTGATTCTTTGAAGTAGATGCTATTCATTTTGGTTGTCTTATCCAATCTTTTCTTCTTGTTGTGATCTTCAGGACTGTTGTCTTCTTCATAGATCAAGTTGATTGTGATTTTCTTCAATACTTACAAATAAAGTTTCCTAACAGTTTCCCCCTAAGTATTGTAAGAAAATGAACTATCTCTATATCTATCATAAACAACTTTCAACTAATTCTTGAAAAGAAAGTTCAAACAACTAAGTTTAGAAACATAAAACATAATCAAAACAACCATTGTTCAGAACAAACAACAAAATATTGTTTTCAAAAACAGATATTTAATCTCATCAATTCATTAATTGATCTTCACTCCACTTTTGTATTTGTCTCCTGGTTTCAGCCTTTTCTTGTGATCAATTGTCTTTTGAGTTTCCTTGTAAAGTTCTTTGTACCACCCTCTTGATTCCATCCATTTTTCAATGCTATCTTCAATTCCTTTTCTCAATTGTTCATTGTTCTTTCCCTTTTTCTTGAGCTGCTCTTGTTTCTCATTCATGCAGTTCTTTATATATTTCAGAGTTTGATTAGAATACCTGCATATTTCACTGATTCTGAATAGAGCTTTCTCATTATGAGCATCTTTGAAGACTACACACATTTCTGGTTGGTCAAAGATTGCTCCAGTTCTTACTAGTTTAGAAGGAATTTCAGCTGGAATTGAGTTGTTTGGAGGAGGTATTAGCACCTTTTTGCTGAACTCAAAATTGATACATAAATCAAAGTCTGCTAGTGCAACCCTTTTATATATCTTGGCTCCTGCTCTTTTGATGCTATCAAGAGCTCTTCTGATCACAACTGAACCACTTTTATCCTGATCAATGATACTCTTCATTTTTACTATGTCTAGTGGGTGAATATCATCGGCCAGATTCCCATCAGTAACCTTTTCTTCATTGTTATCTTTTATGATCAAGGTGTATTTGTTCTGCCCTTCAGTACCCAAGACACCTCCCCTAGAATGTAAAGTGATGATTCTCTCAATAGAGACTGTTAGATTGGTCAATGGTTTGTGCAGAATTTCCCAGCTTCCCTCATTTCTGAGTTTGACAATATTTTTGCTTATTGGAGAGAGTGGCCTTTCTAGGTTGTTTTCTGGACCTTTCCAGTAGTAATGCTTCAGGTGTTCTTCAGGGTACATGATTGTGTGTAAATCATCTTTCAGCACTTCTATTTCTTTGAGGTATCCATCTGAATCTTCTCTTATCACTTTTCTTAGTCTTTTTGAAAAGGTTACTTCATATTCCATTCTTCTCTTTTCTTTTGTATCCATCTTTATGCTGAATTCTGTTTCTCGTGTGAGAGCTGTGGATGAAGATTGAACTGGAACAGTTTCTTTCTGTTGGGCCTTTGATTTTTCTGGATTTGGGATGTTTGGTGGAGGACCCCTGCCTAACTTTGGCTTATTTGGAGGTGGACCCATGGGTATCTTCTGTTTTTGAATTGTTGGAGTTTCTAATTGTTGTTGAGGAGTTTCTGACTCTCCTGCTTGTCTTTCTTGTGGAATTGGGGCTTTCAGTTCATGAAGGTCAACTTTTGCCAGTCTTGCAACATTATATTGCAACCTCTTTACTAATAGATTAACATTAGTAAGAGTTTGAGTATTTGTTTCTTCTTGTTTCTTCATTTTCTGAAATTCCAGGTTTTGTTGATTTTTCTGTGCAGTCAATTCCATTATCAGCTTCTCAAAAGCCTCAGCCATGCTGCTGTTGTTGGCTCTGAGGAACTGTATTTCTTCAATAATTATCCTTGAACTTGAGCTTTCCCCTGCAGTTGCAACCTCAGCCATCTGTTTCTTGATATCTTGCAGTTCTTTGAGAGCTTTCTTGAATTCTGTTGAGCTCTCTCTGTTTTTTGATGACTCTTGCAGTTTGTTGAGGACTGCAGTGTTGTTTTCTGTTTGCTTCTACACAGCTTTGACAGTTTCTGACAAATCTTTGATATCTGTCTTTTGATTTCTGATTTCTTTTAATATCATATCAAGTTTTTCTTCTGCAGGTGTTTTCTTAGTACAAACATCAGATGTGTCTTCAAGTTCTTAGTTTAGTTGTTCAGTTGACATAGATTGATGTCCTTGGTAAATAGGAGAAACAACAGATGTTCCACCTCTAACACCAGCAGAAAACACATTCTCTGCTGTTTTGAGGTTAAGAGGATGGAAATATTCCATATTCTTTATACCCTCACCAGAAATTTGAAACTCATTCAAGTTCTGGTTTTCCTCATATCCTTGAACCTTTTCAGGTTCTCCATGAGTTGTTGAGAAACTCTTATTTGTCACAACCCCCGATCCCTTATACAAACACAGGAACGGGCGGCCGTGAGCCAGTTTCGGTGGTATCAGTTTTTATTAATTTGGCAGCAGAATTTTCATCAGGACCGTAGTTACGAAATATTTCATCAGAGTAAATACCACATTTTCATAATATTAAACACATGGGATAAAAGCCAAGTTTGTCGTACACACATTTTCATAGGAATAAATCCTATTTTATTCAATAAAAATATCTATTTTATTTTAGGTAACTTTATTGCCACTTTTCCAAGCCTTCAGTGCTCTCCAGCTGGCTTTTATTGGCTTCATACTAAGTTACCTGAAACACGTGTTTAAAACATTTTATCAGCAGGAAATACTGGTGAGTGAATCCCAGTTTAATCAAGTTTAAATAAAAACCACTTCACATTGTACAGTATTGAGGGCACATCCGCAATTACATTTGTTTACAAGTAATACCAATTAACATCCGTGGTACTGTCTTTCATGTTGGGTTTTTGTCATGTTTATCAAAGTATTTTATCCTTATAAAATAAAAACGCAGCGGAAATAATTATTTAAAACATGTTTACTTTCAAGATATAAAACCCATTTTATATGTAAAACCCAAACCCGGATCCATATACGAACATGCATGCTATCAAAATAAAACACAACCATAGGGTGTTTAGAATACTACCTTCCAAGGAGCAAAGGATATGAAGAAGATGATGATTCTTGAATGGTTGCCTTTCAAGTGTAGAAGACCTCAAGCTTGTATACCCCAAGCCTTCCAACAAACACCTTGTTTTTAGCTAGGATTTTACACTTATGAACTCACTAGAAAAATCCCTCTTGGAACCAACTCTTGGCCGAAAATTATCAAGGGAAGTTATGGAGTTCTTGCACTTGATATATCAACTTGAAAGACCCTTCTTGATCAACCACACCATGGCCGAAAATTAGAGATAGTATTACAAGTTCTTCACTTGAAATTATCTCCTCATTTGGCTCTTATCTTGGCCGATTTTTAGAGAGAGTTCTCTAAGTCTTTCAAGTTCATTCAAGTGTTGCACCTTCTTGTATTTGACATCTTGGTATTTATAGATGTAGAGAGAATCTTGTCACCCATCTTGCCCAATCAAAAGGCCTCTAGTTATGACATTTGCATGAAATGTCATTGGACCATCATTCTTCCCCAATCAAGGTTCATGCAATTGCATGTAAACTAATTGGCCAAAATTGCTTGGGAAGAACACCCAATCACAACCCATCTAACTTGTAAGACATGCATGTGGTGTGATTGGACCAACAATTTTGGGAAGACCCCATGGGGGGGGGTGGCGGCCTAGTCTTTATTTATAAAAAAAAATTCAATTTTCTTTTATAAAATAATATAAGTCTTACATATGTATTTTATAACTTTTATAAAATATAACATCATATGTTATAAGACTTATGCTATTTTTATTATGTTATTTAACCCATTAAATAACAAAATAAAATACTCTCTCAAAATAAATTATCCATATAATTTATTAGTTTATCAAGTGCAATTATTTAGAAAACCAATCTCTAAATATTGTAAGTGTTAATATTTATTTGTTTAATCATATCATAAATAAATATTGTAAGTGTTTGTCTAGCTTGTTATTGGGTATGACTCGACTTGGATCATAACGTACTAGCCACATCAATTTAATATGTGTCTTGGGCATACAGAGTCCAACAATCTCCCACTTGCACAAGATACATAGAAGATTGATGTAAGTAGTAAATGACGCCTAACTACGGTTTACTACCCCCAATACGTATGACTATATTTGCCATTCAATAACATCATCCCTTTCAAGTCCCTTACTTGAACATGATTTAGGTGAATCTATCATTTATCCTTTTGTTACAGATGTCATGTTAAATCCAGAGACATAGAGTGATCACTCTCTGTTGATTTAACTTTAGCAGGCCTTAGACATCTTACTCTCAACGAATAAGAGGAACAAATCCCTTCTTGACTACATACGTCTCTCACAATCACCTTGTACCACACCTGAGCTTAGCCTTATGTACTGTCATATTACTGACAGCGAAGAAATAAGTCAAGGTACAATATTTGGTGAATATCAAGACCCAATATGTATCTCAGGTCTGAGGATACTATGATATTCTCCTTTACTCAAATTTACTTATGATCAATCACAGATGATTCCATGCAGTAATAGTTGAGAGCGAGTCAGGCCAATATTTGTATCCCACAAATATCTATGAACTTTGGCTGCAACGCTTTGCTCTATATTCATACCTAATGAATATCCACCAATCCAAGTTCATAATAGTCTTACATTCATATTTGTTCCCACAAGTATGATCGACTACGGACATTTAGAATAATTAACTTATTCATGGATTTAAACATGCTAATATGGAACATAACTCAAAATACCATAAAGAGTTATATTAACAATTGTTCCAATATCCAAATACAAAATAGATCAAATCCAATCACTAGAATATCGAAGTCCTAAGGCACAAGTATGATCCTTTCATGCTTTGCCCATTCAAGGAGCTTCGTGAGTGAATCTGAAATATTTTGATCAGTTTGAACTTTGCGAATACATATCTTTCCCTTTTCAACTTCATCCCTTATGTAGTTGAAAATCCGCTCAATGTGCCTAGTCTTTTGATGTACACGAGGTTCCTTGATTTGAGCAATCGCACCATCGTTATCACAAAGATCTCTAGGGGTCTTAATGGCAGGGACTACCCCTAGATCGGCAATAATTTAAGTGGCAAATCCATATGAATTATCTCAATCAATGAAGCGGCGATGTATTCTGATTATGTAGTGGACAATGCTACCCTGATTGTGATCGAGAACCATCTCGATTAGTTTGGAAACTCGTATCCATGTAACCATTTACAACGAATTCTGAAACTCGCTTCCCTGTAACCCCTTACAACGAGTTCTTCTTCACCAGATCTATATATTAGAAATATATCCTTAGTCCTTCTGAGGTATTTCAATATATTTATAACAGTCACCCAATGACTGTTACTTGGATTTCGCTGGTATCTTCTCGTCATGCTTAAAGCGCATAACTTGTCCAGTCTAGTGCATATCATTACATACATAATGAATCCTATAGCAGACGCATATGGGATTCCTTTCATTCTTTATTGCTCATCCTTTGAGCTTGGACATTGAGACGCACTCAATATTGTCCTCTCTTGAATATGTACCAAACCTTTCATAGAGTTCTTTATCTTGAACCTTTTCAAGACTTTGTCAATGCACTTTGGTTTAAACCTATCTATCGCCTTGATCTATCCCAATATATCTTTATTCCCAAAATATAGGCGACTTCACCAAGATCCTTAATAGAAGAACAACTTCCAAGCCAGGCTTTTACACCTTCCATGGTTGGAATGGTATTTCCATATAGTAGAATGTCATATAATACTAATAAAGTGATGATGCTCTCACTAGCCTTCTTATACACACAAGCTTCATCGATGTTCTTGATGAATCCATGTTCCCTAATCTCTTCATCAAAACGGTGATTCCAACTTCTAGATGCTTGTTTCAATCCATAGATTGATTTATTTAACTTGCATACTTTGTTAGGATGTTTTGGATCCACAAAACCTTCAGGCTAAACCATATAGACATCTTCCTCAAGATATCCATTTAGGAAAGCCGTTTTGACATCCATTTGCCAAATCTCATAATCATATTATGCAGGTATGGCAAGTAATATCCTTAATTGACTTTAGCATCGCCATTGGCGAGAAGGTCTCATCATAATCAACCCTTTGAGTTTGAGTAAAACCTTTTGCTACAAGTCTCGCTTTATAAGTATCCAAGTTACCATGCATATCTGTTTTCTTCTTGAAAACCTACTTACTTCCAACTACTTTAGAGTTAAGTGGTGGCACAACCAATTCCCAAACTTGGTTGTCATACATGGATTGCATCTCTATGTTCATGACTTCAAGCCATTTGTCACAATCGGATTTTGACATTGCATCATGGTATGTGGTTGGTTCATCTGAATTAACCACGTAGCATCCATCCATGAAAAATCCATATCTTTCAGGTGGATTACTAATTCTACCAGATCTGCGAACGTTTTGTGTGTGTTAATCAACCACTTGATCGTTTTTCAACAACCTTTTGTTGAGTGCTAGTTTTAACCAAACGTGTATCGGCTTGTGGTTCTTGATCCTTATCAAGTTCCATTTGTTCTAATAATTCCTTCCACAAGGAACTTAGCTTCCAAGAACTCAGCCTTGCGAGCAACAAATACCTTTTGCTCTGTTGGATTGTAGAAATAATATCCTATACTATCTTTAGGATATCCTACGAAGATACACTTAGTGGATCGGACTTTCAATTTATTTGAGGTGTATAGCTTAACATAAGCTTTACAACCCCTTCCTTTAAATATGATAATGATGGAACCCTTCCATGCCATATTTCAAAAGATGTCGTATCCACTTTCTTGGTTGGGGCCATACTGGCCGCGGAGAGCAAAGCGTAACCCCAAAGTGATAGAGATAAGGTGCTCCTAGCCATCATAGATCGAACCATATCTAATAGAGTTCGACTCCTCCTCTATCGAAACGAAGAACTTTAAAAGAGTTGATTTTGTACTTCACCTTTTGAAGATTTTGAACATTTCAAAATTTCAATTTTGTGTCTTAGCAAGTACACATAACCATAACTACTATAGTTGTCGGTAAAAGTAATGAAGTATCTTTCACCATTCCTAGTCATTGGCTTAAAAGGATCACATACATTCGAATGTATGATACCTAATAAATCTTTTGCCCTTTCCCACTAAGGGATTATTTGGTCATTTTACCTTGTAAATAAGATTCGCATGTATCAAATGAACCAATTTCATTTGTTTCCAAAAGACAATTCTTTCGAAGTGTTTACATGCGACATCTGTTTATATGACCAAGGCGATAATGCCAAGGATAGGTCTTACTAAAATCCATTTTGAGTTTCTTGGTGATTGCTTGGTACATCGAACTATCAAATGATGTATTATTATGAACCAATTCATAAATACCATTTGAAAGCACAACTTTAAAGTAAGACATGTCATTCATCAAAATATAAATGTCAATTGTTTACAAACTTTAAATCACGACCATATTGTCTTTAAAAGGAAACTTAGATAATGTTCCTAGTCAAACTAGGAGCATACAAAACATTTTCAAAACGATTTTTAAACCACTTGGAAGTTTCAAAATATTGTCTCCTTTTTTGTAATGTTTATTTCTTTTGAACCTTTTGCAACGAATTGCAAACATGAGTTCCACATCCGGTATCTAATACCCATGTGTTAGAAGAAATAACATTAAGGTCAATATGTATCATTAAGATTGTACCTGAGGTTTGCCTAGCATCCCTCTTGTTTTTCAACTCTTTGAGATAGGTTGGACAATTCCTATTTAAATGCCCTATCTCACCACACTCAAAGCATGGATCATTCATGGCAACCTTTGCCTTCTTCTCTTTTGGTTTCGGTAGTTTCGCTTTAGTCTTTCTAATCATTTCCCTTTGAATTACCCGTTCCTATTTTCAGCATTTGCTTTGGTGTCGGGGTGATGCCCTTTCTTAGTTGCCATCCTCATTGATCGTTAGAATGGATAAAACCCTTTTATCCATATTGAGCCTTTCGAGGTGATCAATGTGGCTTTTCATCTTAAAGACATAAGATGAGTCCGATTGGGTTTCCTCCATTCGACATGCATGAAGCGCTCGAACCGTTTTGAAGTGTTCTACCCTTAGGAACATTTCCTACAATTGGGTAATCATGTCGTATGCTCATGATGTTCAAAAACCTTTTGAATCTCAGGAATCATAATTCCTAACATGAGGCAAGAGGCTTGCGTAGTATCCCCGAT
This sequence comes from Helianthus tuberosus, assembly GCA_030545235.1. Classification (NCBI taxonomy): domain Eukaryota; kingdom Viridiplantae; phylum Streptophyta; class Magnoliopsida; order Asterales; family Asteraceae; genus Helianthus; species Helianthus tuberosus. The sequence continues at coordinate 25,800 of JARYGA010009459.1, read as the reverse complement.
ATACTTAATCCAATCGTTATAGGCATCCTTATCTTCCGTAAGATGTTCATCGGGATTAGGATCGTTTTCAATGATAGGTAACGGACGGTTTGGGTAATTTTGTTAGCGGCCATCTACAAAATTTTACAACGTTCAATTTTAGTATTTTAGATATTATTATATTTTAATCATTTATACCCTTTTGTGTCTTATAGACAATTAATAATTAAAATCTAGAATCCAACGTTACATTTAAATATTGGTTAGGTGACCTTTATCCCTCTATTTAAATTATCAAGGTAGTCAACGTTTGACAATTGCAACCCTTTGCAACTTCTAGTCATATGGGATCGGTTAAACATCTTTATGTTTAGTTGGCATGTTTAATCCCATCAACACCTTTTGTTCCCCATGCTTCGGTGACCCTAAGTTCATGGTTTACAAATCAAGTCGTCCAACTTACACACACGTGTGAGTTTATACACATATGTGGTTAGGTGACCTTTATCCCACGAACATGGTAAACCCACCTCGAATATACAAGTTCCCTCAAATGTGGTTAGGTGACCTTTATCCCACAATAAGAGTTCCCAAGTGATTCGAGTGTTGTATAAAAGGATGGTGTTTGACTTGTTTTATAAAAGGGATTTTTGAGTTTTCAAAATTCTAGTTTAGAAAACTTTATGTACCATACATTTGCATGCATTCAAATCCTTGGTACTTTTGTGAAAACATATTTTCAAGGTTCTTTTTAATAAAACCCATTTTATTATAAAATCATTAATTTTAATAACCTTTTATTTACCATTTTTAATGATCTTTAAAGAACCAATTTTAAGCTTGTTGTTGATTATTAGTTTGTTAAGCATGCATATCCAAATATCATCCAAACAATAAAATAAGCAACCACACAAGCACAACATACATATCAATAGGTGCATAACCATAGCCAACTATTTTGACAACACTTGTTAGCCGAAACAAGTGTGCCAAAAGGTCCTTCCTAAAGGGTGAATATTGACACAAGCGATGTGTCGTTGAACTCCCACTTGATCCCGCATCCAAATGCTTCAAGTCTCCCTTTTGTGTTGTGATTTCTCCACTTTCTTTGAGCTTCCAAAATGTACTTTAATTCAGCTCCAAACTCCTTTGGGCTCCGAAAATGTGTTTTGGTTTTTGGGCTAAAATCCCGTTAAGAACTATGAAGTCCTTTAGGCCCGATATTGGCCAAAACCAAAACCGCATTTTTATGTGCATCTTCTTTTACAAAAAAAAATATCCTAATACATTTTTTTTTCTAGTAAAATTAAAATGCACCTAATCTATTTATTTTACATACCAAATGAAAATAAATAAATTACATATTTTTACACATGGAAGAACAAAAATAATTATTATTACAACCCTTTGAAATAATTAAATACAAATCAAAAACAAAAATATTCAACATATTCACACATGGTCATGGCTAGGTTATGAACACCAAAAATATATATATCCACATATATAAAATTCAAGAAGCAAAATGGTTTCCTTTTTACAACCTACTTTTCGGTCAAGAATGAAAAAACCGAAAAAGTGGGTTTTTGTCCAAACAAACAAATCATCCAAATGACATAATTTTTCAAGATACTTTTATGCATGTATTAAAATAATCTTGAAAAACAAAAGGATAACCATATATAAAATTTCGGCCATAGGGTTTTAACCAAACCCGAAACCCGAAAATTTCATATCCTATGAAGCATGCATTCATATAAGCGGCTCTGATACCACTGTTGGGTTTTTGTCATGTTTATCAAAGTATTTTATCCTTATAAAATAAAAACGCAGCAGAAATAATTATTTAAAACATGTTTACTTTCAAGATATAAAACCCATTTTATATGTAAAACCCAAACCCGGATCCATATACGAACATGCATGCTATCAAAATAAATCACAACCATAGGGTGTTTAGAATACTACCTTCCAATGAGCAAAGGATATGAAGAAGATGATGATTCTTGAATGGTTGCCTTTCAAGTGTAGAAGACCTCAAGCTTGTATTCCCCAAGCCTTCCAACAAACACCTTGTGTTTAGCTAGGATTTTACACTTATGAACTCACTAGAAAAATCCCTCTTGGAACCAACTCTTGGCCGAAAATTATCAAGGGAAGTTATGGGGTTCTTGCACTTGATATATAAACTTGAAAGACCCTTCTTGATCAACCACACCATGGCCGAAAATTAGAGATAGTATTACAAGTTCTTCACTTGAAATTATCTCCTCATTTGGCTCTTATCTTGGCCGATTTTTAGAGAGAGTTCTCTAAGTCTTTCAAGTTCATTCAAGTGTTGCACCTTCTTGTATTTGACATCTTGATATTTATAGATGTAGAGAGAATCTTGTCACCCATCTTGCCCAATCAAAAGGCCTCTAGTTATGACATTTGCGTGAAATGTCATTGGACCATCATTCTTCCCCAATCAAGGTTCATGCAATTGCATGTAAACTAATTGGCCAAAATTGCTTGGGAAGAACACCCAATCACAACCCATCTAACTTGTAAGACATGCATGTGGTGTGATTGGACCAACAATTTTGGGAAGACCCCATGGGGGGGGGGGGGGTGGCGGCCTAGTCTTTATTTATAAAAAAAATTCAATTTTCTTTTATAAAATAATATAAGTCTTACATATGTATTTTATAACTTTTATAAAATATAACATCATATGTTATAAGACTTATGCTATTTTTATTATGTTATTTAACCCATTAAATAACAAAATAAAATACTCTCTCAAAATAAATTATCCATATAATTTATTAGTTTATCAAGTGCAATTATTTAGAAAACCAATCTCTAAATATTGTAAGTGTTAATATTTATTTGTTTGATCATATCATAAATAAATATTGTAAGTGTTTGTCTAGCTTGTTATTGGGTATGACTCGACTTGGATCATAACGTACTAGCCACATCAATTTAATATGTCTTGGGCATACACAAAAACGAAGGATTACTCACATTGCTATTATAGGGCTTTCCTTTGTGACTTCCTGGTTATACTCTAATTAAATAAACAATGCAGACGCGTTAGTATAATAACCCATTTTAACATTAGTAATACCCTTCCCGAGATGGCATTCCAACGACTACGTCGGGCAGAACCACGACAGTCGTTACGGAACCCTAGATCAATCGGGCAGCGTATCTAATACGTATCCAGGGGTTATGATACTTACAACGAGGCAGGGCTTTGCTAATTAGGGGGGTATAATACCCGCGTATATGCCTAATATCAGAATTTTGAGATTGAGAAATGAATTATGAGCGAATTCGAATGAAACCCGAGGCCTCCTTTATATAGTTGCTGGACCTGGTTCTCTCGCGGCCTGCGTAACACAAGCACAGGGCCTACGCGGCCCGCGTTGACCCCAGGTCAACGTGTAGCTTGTCCGGATCATCAGGTAGGCTTGCCGCGTGTTGGGCCACGTGGCCGCACCGGGCTGAGCCACCTTTTAAGTTGTCGCGGCCCGCGTAAGGGTTAAGGGATCCTTTACGCGGCCCGCCTAAAATCCAAAATCCCGTTTTTCTATTATTTTAATAATATTTAGGGTATTCGAGATACGTTTTCGCGTATGGGGCGTATTTCAGGAAGTGTAGGGTGTCAGGGGTGTTTTAGGAGGGTTGTTATATTTTGGGTACAACTCCTGTATTATTTAATATAGGGTACTCACATTAAGTATAGTAACCCAATTCCACTTTATCCCAACGTCACGAGACAGAACCCCAACGAATTTAGGCAAAGCCTTGACATACGTTACGGGGCACTACGTCAATCGGACAGGGCATCAATGATCAGGGGATACGATACTTAAAATGGGGCAGGGCTTTATTATTATTATAGGGGTGTAATAAGAAGAATATATATATATATATGTATATATATATATATATATATATATATATAATAGAGTTGAGAGATGAAGTAGAAATAGGCTGGGCAAATTTTGTGAAGAAACTATGCTGCTATATATAGCATTTCAATAGTTTGGAAAACACGGCAGACTTTGGCCACGTATTCATGCAATGTTGATTGTAGGACATATCTACATTATACACGTACATCCTTTTCATTTGATGAAGATTATGCATGAAAATCAAATGTAAATTAATTTATATATTAAAATAGAACTTGTATTATTCCATACGTATAATGATTATTATTTTATTTATATATTATAATTAATTTAACTACTTCACTTTTTTGGCGCTTATAACTTCTAAAATATTACGTTTTATAAAATAATAAATATGCCATTAGAACGAGAATAATTTTATCTACATTTTGAACCAAGTTTCATTAAAAATATAGTAGGTTAAAATATAATGTATTTTTATAATTTAATTATTAAATGGTTCATATGCTTTCCCAAAATACCTCATATTTCCATTGGTCAACTTACCCATGATGCATCCTTTTAATAACATAAGTTTTTGTATATTTTATATAAATAAAAATTTTGGGAATTTTACATCCTTCCCACCTTGTTTTAAATCTCATCCTCGAGATTCCCTGAAATATGGATGAATATTTTTAGATAGTTTAGTTTCTAGGTATATTCTGGTCTTTGTTTTGAATTTCACTTTACTTTGACCAGAACTATTCTCTATGAGATTCTTATCCTTGACTGAAATATGTTTTGTATTTTAACACAACTTTTAGTTACAGGTTTCCTAATGCGTTAATAATTGCAAAGGAAGTTCTTATATTTTTTATGGCATCCCAACTTAAAGAGTTCCTGTCGTTCATCTTGTCGCACGAATTTCGAGACGGATGATCAAATGAAATAATGTTTGATATTGAAATTATAGATGTATACGAGAGATTACTGATAATTAAATCTAGAATTATCATTGACATCCTGTTCGTGATTTATCCCTAATTGTCAATCATTATTGTCCTTGGATTTCCTCATAGATATACATATCTATGTAATCATATATTTCACATACTGTAATATACACACTATTCATCAGGTCAATGTATTTAACAGATTCATATTTCCAAAAACGGGTCAGACATCAAGTCATGGTACTATTTAGGGAATTCCATTATCATCACATATACCCCATCTCACCCGGTCTCGCCGGAGAGGTATCCCCATCTTACCCGGACAAGCTGGAGAGTCTACCACTCCTACCGAGTCTTGCCAGAGAGGTAATTATCACTGTATTTCCCATAAATAGATTTTCTCAAATCATGATTTTGAAGGTACATCGTTTATTATGGTTTGCATCAAGAAACAAGGAAATCAGTATTCTCATGATGGATCATATTCTAGAACCGAGTAGTACTAAAAAACAAGAAATAACAGTGGCCAGGTGTTATTGCTTATTTATCATACTTGCACTATTCTAGTCATTATCCTCACGGCATACCAATAACCATCACACGTTATTTATGCAAGTAATTGGCTTATCTTGAAGCTTTATACTAAGGCATTTCTCTTAGATTCAAGTCTAAAGATTATTCTAGGTGTTACCAGTAAATTTTTATATCATAACTCTTTTTCTTAAGCATAAGTATTATTATGGTTGTAACTTTCTTTTGTTTGGAAAATGGAGTTTTGACAAAAATATCATTGTCTCCATTAACACTATGGCTGGGTTCAATGTGATGAGTATACTTACAAGTAACTCTATTTATGCACGTATAACCTTAGATTCTGTTGCAAAGAATTTCATTGAGACAGATGGTATTTTAGAACATAATACGTTTCATGATTTATTCTTATAATGACTTCATGTTTTCATATGAGTCCCCAATGATATTTTCTCTTATGTTTATCTTAAAGAAGATATTAGATTGGGTATACTGTCAAGAAATTCTATTGGGTATATGCATATATGTGTATAAAATTTCAAATCTCTATTTACGTAATATATACACACATATATATAATACTAAATTATTTTGTAATATATAAAATAATAACTATACATCCGATGGTACCAATCGTCAAGCTCATTTCCATGACTTTATTTTATCCTCTAATAAAAGTAATATATTGAAATAAACTTCTATTAAATTTATTGAACATGATATTTTGAAATTTTTAAAGATGGATAAAAAGTTTAAAGAAATAAATTAATCAAAATATAAACCTTCTGGACTCATGGGAATAAAGTCATTTTTAACTAGTGGGTTAAACTATTCAAGACTCTCTATTTATATTACCTTAATAATTTCTCCTCAAGTAACCATCTATATATCTATTCCAATTATCACATTCCTACCTTTTCCTTTAATTATAATATACATTTAAGATTGAGAGGCATTATTTAGAAGAATATGTGCATCTGCGACCCATGACATTGTATTTATGGGTTACCAAGAGATATATATACTATATATAATTTACTTTCTGTAATTGAAAATTTTAGTTATAAAATATTAATATATAGTATAAACTTAAAACACATAACATTTTTTTTATAAAGTTATATAAAGGACAAACATATTAAACACACATTTGATTCAACTTATTTTTATGTGGGGCATCCATTTAATTCTAGTTTGAAAAATGAATGTTTAGGAACATTTTAACGTGCCAGGTAAATAAATAAATAGATACAAAATTATTGATTTAAGTAGGATAAGAAAAGATGTTTTCACTGTTGCAATATTTTTTCTTCTAAGAATTTAATTATCTAATCTCTTTTATATGTATCGATTATTCAAACCATCAAACCCATATTTTCTCTCTTTTTGTTATACATCATAAAAATTTTATTACTTCTTTTTAAATATAATATTCTAAATGATAGAGAATGAAAACCATATTATTTATATATGATTATCATGATATATATAATGACCCTTTTGATCATACCCTCTCTTTATAGTTTTAAATGTATACATTTTACATGTATCCTAATATATATATGAATATATATATATATTTACATTATATACACGTATATATTATTTAAATGTATTATAGTGTATATATATTTCAAATATAATAAAATTGTATTATTTAACTATTATACATTAACCAGCTGACTCAAATACTTTTCTTTATAATTTAAGATACACAATCCTATAACTAATATGACTGGTTAATCTTATAATCATATATTAACTATCTCCATGCATAAGACCTATTCTAGACATAACTTAATATTAAAGATCTATAGAAACGCTTTCATCGTTTAGTTAGGCCTTTCTACTTAGTCCAACCAACCCAAATCTCTAAAAATTTTAAATAATTTTATTCAATCATGAATACTCATCATATTCATTTAACCATCTATTTTATTACTAAGTATTTTAATAGAAACCTTTACAAATAATACCAACATCAGTTATTTCATAAAACTATGAAAGTATGAAGTCTTATGGTCAACTGGTTACAAACCAGAAGGGATAAAATGGAGCGGTAATTTGGTACACCTGGGTTTCAAAATTTTCTTTGGCTCGATCTACTAAAGCAATCTTTTAAATTTTATAAATTCTTAAAATCCTTTTGGTTAATTTAATAGCTTTGGTTTTATTTATAATTTATTTTGAAACAATATTATTAAAACCACAAAGTTTTAAAGCTTTATACCATATATTTCAATATGTATTTTAAACCAAAGTAAATGATTGGTTCCAAAAGAGAGTCATGAACATGACTGCTTTGTTAATAACTAACTTAGTTTGATGTATATTATGATTTTATTTGAGTAGGTGGTATTAATATTACAGACAAATTTCTAGTACAAACATTTGGGTACAATAAAAAAAATGGTGAACATTGCGATTTATATATATATATATTTATTACAAACTACAACTTGAATTCAAAATATACTAGTGATTATGCATCCGTAACTTATTTTAGTCTATCTAGGTTATAGGAGTATTAGGCTCAACATGCTATTTATTCTATCTCCTGTCTCTACTAAGTTGTTATCTAATGGGCAAAGTTCCTTTAAAGTTTCTGGCTCATAGGTGGCATGGGTGCTGGTAATAGTTTGGCGGTTCAACTTTACTGCTGTAGTGGCTAGCATATGGAGATTTACCCATTGTTCATTTAATTCATCTTCCCATAGTAGGTTATTGCCTATTTCCTGAGTTTGTGTATTTATTTCCTCATTAATTATCGCTCCCTTTGGTTGTGACTTCTTTATTTTCTTTATTTTCTCTTGACTTTTTCTAATAATTCTACTTCTCTTCTTAGTAGTAAATGGTTTCTCAGACTGTGCCTTACGAATAAATATTCCTTCCTTAGTATCTGCTGAGTATCCTGAAGGATTTGGTTGAAATGAGGTTCCCTTATCCTTTGGTAAACTATCTAATTAACGATAGATGTCCGAAATTCTTTGCTTACCCATACTGTAGACTAACAAATAGTCAAATAACGTAAAACACATAATTACATAAATTATTTCCTAACACAGAATTTAAAACTTAAGTGTCAGCAGAACACTTCTTTGGCTAGAACCAGTGACATGGCCCTGATACCACCTTCTGTCACAACCCCCAATCCCTTATACAAACACAGGAACGGGCGCCGTGAGCCAGTTTCGGTGATATCGGTGTTTATTAATTTGGCAGCGGAATTTTCATCAGGACCGTAGTTAGGAAATATTTGATCAGAGTAAATACCACATTTTCATAATATTAAACACATGGGATAAAACCCAAGTTTGTCGTACACACATTTTCATAGGAATAAATCCTATTTTATTCAATAAAAATATCTATTTTATTTTAGGTAACTTTATTGCCACTTTTCCAAGCCTTCAGTGCTCTCCAGTTGGCTTTTATTGGCTTCATACTAAGTTACCTGAAACACGTGTTTAAAACATTTTATCAGCAGGAAATACTGGTGAGTGAATCCCAGTTTAATCAAGTTTAAATAAAAACCACTTCACTGTGTACAGTATTGAGGGCGCATCCGCAATTACATTTGTTTACAAGTAATACCAATTAACATCCGTGGTACTGTCTTTCAGACTTATGGTCATGTTACTCCTCGACCCAGGTGGTAACAAATTTTGTATACAAAACCCCAAATATACACACGATAATTGTATCCTTACAAATACTCAATCACTGTTTAATGTTACTCCTCGACCAAGGTGGTAACAATTTAATTGTATAAGGTTTTGTAAACAACTCACAAAATAGATTTACAAAAAGAGGATAAACTCACAAAAAGGTTTACACAAAAAGAAGGATTACTCACATTGCTATTATAGGGCTTTTCTTTGTGACTTCCTGGTTATAATCTAATTACATAAACAATGCACAAGCGTTAGTATAATAACCCATTTTAGCATTAGTAATACCCTTCCCGAGACGGCATTCCAATGACTACGTCAGGCAGAACCACGACAGCCGTTACGGAACCCTAGATTAATCGGGCAACATATCTATTACGTATCCAAGGGTTATGATACTTACAACGAGGCAGAGCTTTGCTAATTAGGGGGGGTATAATACCCGCGTATATGCCTAATATCAGAATCTTGAGCTTGAGAAATGAATTGTGAGCGAATTCGAATGAAACCCGAGGCCTCCTTTATATAGTTGCTGGACCTGGTTCTCTCGCGGCTCGCGTAACACAAGCACAGGGCCTACGCGGCCCATGTTGACCCCAGGTCAACGTGTAGCTTGACCGGATCATCAGGTAGGCTTGCCGCATGTTGGGCCACGTGGCCGCACCGGGCTGAGCCACCTTTTAAGTTGTCGCAGCCCATGTAAGGGTTAAGGGATCCTTTATGCGGCCCGCCTAAAATCCGAAATCCCATTTTTGTATTATTTTAATAATATTTAGGGTATTCTAGATCCGTTTTCGCGTATGGGGCGTATTTCAGGAAGTGTAGGGTGTCAGGGGTGTTTTAGGAGGGTTGTTATATTTTGGGTACAACTCCTGGATTATTTAATATAATGCACTCACATTAAGTATAGTAACCCAATACCACTTTATCCCTACGTCACGAGACAGAACTCCAACAAATTTAGGCAGAGCCTTGACATACGTTACGGGGCACTACGTCAATCGGACAGGGTATCAGTGATCAGGGGCTACGATACTTAAAACGGGGCAGAGCTTTGTTTTTATTATAGGGGTGTAATAAGAAGAAAATATATATATATATATATATATATATATATATATATATAATAGAGTTGAGAGATGAAGTAGAAATAGGCTGGGCAAATTTTGTGAAGAAACTATGCTGCTATATATAGCATTTCAATAGTTTGGAAAACACGGCAGACTTTGGCCACGTATTCATGCAATATTGATTGTAGGACATATCTACAATATACACGTACATCCTTTTCATTTGATGAAGATTATGCATGAAAATCAAATGTAAATTAATTTATATATTAAAATAGAACTTGTATTATTCCATACGTATAATGATTATTATTTTATTTATATATTATAATTAATTTAACTACTTCACTCTTTTGACGCTTATAACTTCTAAAATATGACGTTTTATAAAATAATAAATATGCCATTAGAACGAGAATAATTTTATCTACATTTTGAAGCAAGTTTCATTAAAAATAGAGTAGGTTCAAATATAATGTATTTTTATAATTTAATTATTAAATGGTTCATGTGCTTGCCCAAATACCTCATATTTCCATTGGTCAACTTACCAATGATGCATATGCTTGCCCAAATACCTCATATTCCCTTAGTGGATCGATGAATTAACTGGGCCCAGTTCTCTTCGTATCACATATATAATAGGCAACGTTTATTACTCTAATAATTGTATGAAACAAATTTCTATGTGGCCCAAATGTTGCAAGATATTATGTGATAATATGTTTTAGGTGATAATATGTTTTATGTGATAATATGTTACACTGTAACTTACGACAGATTGCAAAAATAAATCTACATTTGTATGTTACTTGCCTAGTAATATGTATCAATACGTGAAATGCTTGCATATAAATCTAACTAGATGTAATAACTATATTAGGGAGTGATTGACCAAAGTCATTGTAACAAAGTAAACAACCTGCCGAGCAAACCAAGGTGAGTTCACACGCTTTACTAAAGCATGTATTCCGGGTGGTTAGGAACTGAATGAATGATTTTATCTCCTTGTGCGGGATACGGGTAACAATATCTCCTTGTGTGGGATACGGGTAACGTTTTCCCCTTGTGTGGGACGCTCTGTTGAATACTATTTATATTTCATGAACTAGCCTACTAAACAGAACTCTATCATAAGTCCCACTTTACTATACCGATTAGTCGCCTGGCCTGACAAATGAGATATTAGTTAAATAGCGCTATTTAGGTCTCACTAACCACACACCGTGCCTTGAGTGGACGGGCGTGAACTAATAGGTCCTTGGCAACCGTCAATGATGATAGACAATGACAAACGGGGCAACAACAACTTAAGTGCAATAGTTTCGGTATGATCATGGAAGTTTAGTAGCTTACATATGAGGTAGCTCCTCATGACATGATATAAATGGGAAATTTAACAACTTAAGTCCTTAAACAAGTTTTATGAAATTAAAACTGGATAACTAGTGAACTCGCCAACCTTATGTTGACACTCTACTGCATGCTTTGCAGGAAATCCATGAAGGCAGGAGCTTGTGGCTTGAGGAGTGTAGTGGTCGCATTAACCCGTGTCGGGTTTTAAATAAATTTAAACTTGGACTTTTGAATTAACTATTGAAACTATGCTTCCGCTATTTCCTTTATTGATGTTTTGAAACTTTAGACTTAATTGTGGACATTAATTGCCACTAATCGTATTTTGATAAATTGCTTTATATTTATGACTGTTCAATATGATTGGTGGCTGGATCCTGGTCGGTCACACACCTCGCGGTATTACTCCGCATGTGGAATTTTGAGGGTGTGACAGATTGGTATCAGAGCCATTGGTTATAGTGAACTCAGTTTTAAAAAGAAAAGTCTTTTTGAGAGAAACCAAACTATAACCCGTTTTTATACTAAGCAACTTGCAACGACACTACACTCCAAGCGCAAAGCTCAACACCTTAGACTTCATAGCTCGGGCATGTGTTTACTTGTTACTTGTTAAGTACATGTGTGATGTTATGCGTACTAGCATGCTTAGTTATGTATATGTGTGTACATGTATGTGCGAACTTGAGTCTGATGGTCAATCCTCCTCCTACTTATTCTTATGACACTACGGCGTCATTCTCATACTGTGTTTTCTAGATATGAAGACAATGAGCGGATGCGGAAGAGGCAACGTCAACATGACTCAGGAACAGTTTACGAACTTGATCAACACTGTGGCTGCGGCTTTTGCAGCTCACCCTGGAGGTAAATTGGTCGCTTTAGGATGTTTAGATCTTACTCTCGTATCGTCTCACTGTTCTTTAACCTGTTTACTTCGTTTTACACAGCCGTGCAGCCTGCACCCGCTCAGCCACGAGTTTGTACTTTCAAAACTTTCATGGATTGCAAACCTCTTCCTTTCAACGGCACTTAAGGTGCCATAGGTCTTCTTCACTGGATCGAGAAGGCTGAATCTGTGTTCGCTGTGTGCGAATGCCCTGCTGCTAATTGGGTGAAGTTTGCTACTGGCACCTTGGAGGGAAATGCACTTTCGTGGTGGAAAGCACAAATCCAGATGCTTGGATTGGAAGCATCTAATGCTACTTCTTGGGATGACTTCAAGAATCTTATCAAGGAAGAGTATTGTCACAGAGATGACATTCAGAAGCTCGAGAACGAGTACTTCGAGTTGAAAATGGTTGGGTCAGAAATCGAAACGTACACAAAGAAATCCAACGACTATGCTGCTCTTTGTCCCAACATGTCTCAGCCTGCTTACCGAAGAATCGAGCTCTATCTCAAGGGTCTAGTTCCTGAAATCCAAAGCCATGTGACTTCCGCTAATCTCACCACAATCCAGTAAGTCATTCGTCTGGCTCACCGACTCACAGATCAGGCTGTGGAGCAGGGCAAGCTGCCCAAAAGGATCAGTGCTACTACTGAAATATCTATTGACAACAAACGCAAGTGGGAAGGTAACCAGGGTAAAGATGTTAACCCTACTCAAGCCCCAGCTCAGCAAAGAAATACTGAAAGTAACAAGGGTCCGCAGCAGCAGGGTGGCTATCAAGGAAACCACCCCAAGTGTAATAAATGTGGTCGACACCACAGTGGGTCGTGTGAAAAGAATCGCTGCCAGCGATGCAACAAACTAGGTCATGAGGCAAGGGAATGCAGGAGCCAATACCCGGCCAAGCAGAATCGACCACGTCAGCAACAACAACAAGCAAACAATCAAGGATGCTATCAGTGCAGAGCAGAGGGGCATATCAAGAAAAACTGCCCCCAACTGAATCAAAACAACAACAATTAGGGCGCTGGGAACAACAACAACAACAATGGTGGAAACGGTGCAAGGGGAAGAGTCTTTGTGTTGGGTGCTGGTGAAGGAAAGAATGATCCAAACGTTGTAGCGGGTAAGTTTCTACTTGATGATCGTTATGTTTCGGAATTGTTTGATTCTGGAGCCGATGCTAGCTATGTATCCCTACGTATTAGTAAGAAGCTTAAGCCTACGCCTACTCCGTTAAACTCTAAGCACGTCGTTGAACTAGCTAACGGTAGAAACATTGAGGTCTCACACGTTATCAACAACTGCAAGTTCGTGCTATCTGGTCAGACTTTTCTCTTCAACCTCTTTCCTATCTAGCTATGTATCCCTACGTATTAGTAAGAAGCTTAAGCCTACGCCTACTCCGTTAAACTCTAAGCACGTCGTTGAACTAGCTAACGGTAGAAACATTGAGGTCTCACACGTTATCAACAACTGCAAGTTCGTGCTATCTGGTCAGACTTTTCTCTTCAACCTCTTTCCTATCATTCTTGGGAGTTTTGACGTCATTATTGGAATGGATTGGTTATCCCAACATCAAGCAGAAATACTCTGTCAAGAGAAAGTTGTTCGTATTCCTCGTTCTCTTAGTGAACCTCTTATCGTTCAAGGTGACAAAATTGGGGCTGTCACAGGCTTCATCTCGTTCTTAAAAGCACAGAAGTGTTTACGAAAGGGCCATACCGCTATCCTAGCACTCGTTACTGACACCCAAGAGAAAGAAAGGAAGATTGATTTTCCCGTCGTACGCGACTTTCCCGAGGTATTCCCTGAGGAATTACCTGATCTCCCGCCTCATCGTTAAGTTGAATTTCAAATCGAGATAACTCCTTGAGCGGCGCCCATAGCTCGTGCACCTTATCATCTAGCCCCAACCGAACTGGAAGAACTTTCTACGCAACTGTGGGAACTGTTGGATAAAGGTTTTATTCGTCCTAGCTCGTCACCTTGGGGAGCCCCAGTACTTTTTGTCAAAAAGAAAGATGGCACTTTTCGTATGTGCATCGATTATCGCGAGCTGAATAAAGGCACTATCAAGAACCACTACCCATTCCCACGCATCGATGATCTGTTCGACGAGCTACAAGGGTCGAGTTATTTCTCCAAAATCGATCTACGATCGAGCTATCATCAGTTGAGAGTCCGCGACGAGGACGTCTCAAAGACCGCTTTCAGAACTTGTTTCGGTCATTATGAATTTCTTGTCATGCCTTTTGGAATGACCAACGCACCTGCGGTTTTCATGGATCTTATGAACCGAGTGTGTAAGCCCTACCTCAATAAGTTTGTTATTGTTTTCATTGACGACATTCTGATCTACTCAAAGAGCCAAGAGGAACACGAGCAACACCTGCGTCTTATTCTAGAACTCTTACGTAACGAACAACTCTACGCCAAGTTCTCAAAATGCGACTTTTAGCTTCGTGAAGTCCATTTCCTCGGACACGTGGTCAATGAAGCTGGGATTCATGTTGATCCAGCTAAGGTTGACTCCATCAAGAATTGGCCTGTACCCAAAACTCCGACCGAAATCCGTCAATTCTTGGGTTTGGCGGGTTATTATCGTAGATTCATTGAAGGTTTCTCGAAGATCGCGTAACCTCTTACAACTCTAACTCAGAAGAGTGTCGCCTACAAGTGGGGTGATGCTCAGGAATATTCTTTCCAGCAACTGAAAGAAAAACTGTGTAGTGCACCTATCCTCTCATTACCTAACGGCACAGATGACTTCGTTGTTTATTGTGACGCATCCATACAAGGGCTTAGATGTGTATTGATGCAGCGTAAGAATGTTATAGCGTACGCCTCACGACAACTCAAGATTCACGAAAAGAACTACACTACTCACGACTTGGAACAGGGAGCAGTAGTGTTTGCACTCAAGATATGGAGACATTACCTGTACGGTACCAAATGCACCATTTACACCGATCACAGGAGTCTCCAGCACATCTTTGATCAGAAGGAGTTGAACATGCGACATCGTCGGTGGGTTGAACTTCTGAATGATTATGTGTGTGCGATCAAGTATCATCCCGGCAAGGCCAACGTTGGGGCCGATGCCCTCAGTCGTAAGGAAACCAAACCTAAGCGGGTACGTGCGTTACAGCTTACGATTCACTCTAGTCTTCCTACTCAGATTCGAGAGGCACAGATTGAAGCATTGAAGGAAGAAAACCTCAAAGCTAAGTCCCTATGGGGATTGGAGAAACGATTAGAACTAAAGGAAGACGGTGCTTACTACTTAGCAGGGCGTATCTGGGTTCCATTTTATGGTAATATACGTGAGCTTGTGATGGATGAGGCACACAAGTCTCGTTACTCGGTACATCCTAGCTCTGATAAGATGTACCACGATCTCAAAGCCACGTACTGGTGGCCTAGTATAAAGGCTAACATAGCGACCTATGTTAGTAAATGCTTGACATGCGCCAGAGTTAAGGTTGAATATCAGAAGCCATCAGGACTACTCCAACAACACGAGATCCCAACATGGGAATGGGAGCAAATTTCCATGGATTTCGTCACTGGCTTGCCTAGATCTCAGCGGGGAAACGATACCATCTGGGTGATCATAGACCGCTTGACCAAGTCTGCGCACTTCCTCGCAATCAAAGAAACAGACAAGTATTCGAAACTTGCAACCATCTATCTAAAAGAAATAGTTGCCAGGCACGGAGTGCCCATTTCCATCATCTCCGATCGTGACTCACGTTTTACTTCTGAATTATGGCAAGCTACACATAGATCCTTTGGCTCACGCTTAGACATGAGCACTGCTTATCACCCGCAGACTGATGGTCAAACCGAACGTACCATCCAGACACTCGAAGACATGTTGCGAGCATGTGTTATTGATTTTGGCAATGGATGGGAACGACAACTACCTCTGGTAGAATTCTCTTACAACAACAGCTACCATGCCAGCATTCAAGCAGCACCTTTTGAGGCATTGTACGGTCGAAAATGCCGTTCTCCTTTGTGTTGGGCGGAAGTTAGTGAAAGCCAAATTACCGGCCCGGAACTTGTTATCGACACAACGGAAAAGATTGCCCAGATTAGGCAGCGAATGGCGGCGGCACGTGACCGTCAAAAAAGCTACGCTGATAAGCGTAGGAAACCTCTAGAATTCCAGGTCGGGGACCGGGTTCTACTAAAAGTTTCACCCTGGAAGGGCGTGGTACGTTTTCGCAAAAGGGGCAAGCTTAATCCGCGATACGTTGGACCTTTTGAAATTACCGAGAGGATCGGTAAGGTAGCTTACAGACTGAATCTTCCTGAAGAGCTGAGTGCGGTACACAACGTTTTTCACGTATCGAATCTGAAGAAGTGTCTCTCAGATAAAACGCTTGTCGTTCCTTTTAAGGAACTCACCATTGATGACCAGCTACGTTTTGTTCAGGAACCGGTTGAGATCGTGGACTGAGTTATCAAAACCCTCAAACGTAGCAGGATACCTATCGTACGGGTTCGTTGGAACTCACACCATGGCCCAGAGTTTACCTGGGAACGAGAAGACCAGATGATGCACAAATATCCCCAACTGTTTGCAAACAAAGCTCCTAACACTGAGGCTACAGCAAAATTTCGGGACGAAATTCCAAACTAACGGGGGAATGATGTGACACCTCGTGGAAGCACTTTAACGTGTATATTTTTCAGTAACTACAAGCTAAATTTCGGGACGAAATTTCCCACAACTTGGGGATAATGTGACACTTTGGGTTTTACCCGCACATTCTATTTCTAAATTAAGAGATTTTTGCTATTAAATTTATCTGAGTTGGTTAATTGGTTCAATGCATATTATGTGATTCAAAAATTTGTTATGAATATAAAAGATGGTATTATCTAAACAAATTAATTGTGTATACGAATAAATTATCCCTCCCTCCTCTTTTGTTGGGCTGTTAGAATGAACGAGTCCATTAAAGGAACTGCATGATCACTCCCATGCCCAATATTTCAGGCCCATGTCCCCACGCGTTGTCCTAAGTTGGTCATATAAATATCCTCCACAGCCGACAACCAGGATTGTTTTGGCAACCCTCATCATGAGCACGGATCCCTAGAACATTCCTTTCACTCTCACTCTCTCACTACACCTCCGTTCACCCCTTCTTCTTTTCCGATCAAGTTTCCGACAACCGCATTCCTCTCCATTCCCTCTGCCATCGATCTACTGTACGGTCCGCTAACTCGACGGCAACTCACAACCCCACTCGGAACTCCATTTCTTCTCGCACACATTGAACCCAGGTTAGAACGTTCACTACTTCAATTGACGAAAACGTAAATGACTTCTGTGGACCGAATATAAATGGTTATGTGTGTTAAATATGAAAAAAGGTGGGTTGTTATTGATGAAACAGTAGTTTGAATTAGTAAACGATTTCTGTTCATTTGGTTATGAGTAATATTGTTAAAATAAGATGAGAGAATCTATTGTTATATTCTCATAATGCGAATGATTTGGAATGAATGATGGATAAAAGTGATGATTTTAAAGATGATGAATCTATATGATAAGCTTTACTCGTTTAAATGATAACCGAAGTAGGTGATGCTAGATTTTGTGAAGTGTACAAACCTGAATGCTCTATGTACAACCTGGTCATGCACAACTGAATATTTGAACTATGAAATGATAATTTGTCTGTTGATTGTTTATGAAGAATGGTTACTTGATATGTGAATGTTTATGATGAAGATAGTCTTGTTGGTTTGTAGTAAAAAAAAAAAGAAGGTGATGTACCTGCTTGTTTGTTATAATGGTGATTCCGATTATTTCAACAAGATTAAGGAAAAAGAATAATGTTTGTTTTAGAGATAGGAATGATGAAGACATTTGAATGTTGATGCTGTGTTTTCTTGAAGGTACAAATAGGCATGCTTAGGGTACAACTAGTGTGGTCATGTTGAAAATGATTTATAAATAATGAAAGAGGTTTTTGTCTTATTTAGATTGATTTAGAAATAGGTGATTTTATATGATAGACAAACCTGCATGTGGTCCAAACATATAAGAAGTATGCATATATAAAATCTGTCGCATACACATCTTCCAATCACACATTGGACTTGGGCTCTCAACTTCCCTATCTGGCCACCTACTCTTGGGCCAAAGAATTCCCTTAGTGGATCGATGAATTAACTGGGCCCAGTTCTCTTCGAATCACACATATAATAGGCAACATTTATTACCCTAATAATTGTATGAAACAGATTTCTACGTGGCCCAAATGTTGCAAGATATTATGTGATAATATGTTTTAGGTGATAATATGTTTTATGTGATAATATGTTACACTGTAACTTACGACAGTTTGCAAAAATAAATCTACATTTGTAAGTTACTTGCCTAGTAATATGTATCAATACGTGAAATGCTTGCATATAAATCTAACTAGATGTGATAACTATATTAGGGCGTGATTGACCAAAGTCATTGTAACAAAGTAAACAACCTGCCGAGCAAACCAAGGTGAGTTCACACGCTTTACTAAAGCATGTATTCCCGGTGGTTAGGAACGGAATGAACGATTTTATCTCCTTGTGCGGGATATGGGTAACAATATCTCCTTGTGTGGGATACGGGTAACGTTTTCCCCTTGTGCGGGATGCTCTATTGAATACTATTTATATTTCATCAACTAGCCTACTAAATGAAACTCTATCACAAGTCCCACTTTACTATACCGATTAGTCGACTGGCCTGGCGAACGGGATATTAGTTAAATAGCGCTATTTAGGTCACACTAACCTCACACCGTGCTTTGAGTGGACGGGCGTGAACTAATAGGTCCTTGGTAACCGTCAATGATGATAGACATTGACAAACGGGGCAACAACAACTTAAGTGCGATAGTTTCGGTATGATCATGGAAGTTTAGTAGCTTACATATGAGGTAGCTCCTCATGACATGATATAAATGGGAAATTTAACAACTTAAGTCCTTAAACAAGTTTTATGAAATTAAAACTGGACAACTAGTGAACTCGCCAACCTTATGTTGACACTCTACTGCATGCTTTACAGGAAATCCATGAAGGCAGGAGCTTGTGGCTTGAGGAGTGTAGTGGTCGCATTAACCCGTGTCGGGTTTTAAATAAATTTAAACTTGGACTTTTGAATTAACTATTGACACTATGCTTCCGCTATTTCCTTTAATGATGTTTTGAAACTTTAGACTTAATTGTGGACTTTAATTGCCACTAATCGTATTTTGATAAATTGCTTTTTCTTTATGACTGTTCAATATAATTGGTGGCTAGATCCTGGTCGGTCACACACCTCACGGTATTACTCTGCATGTGGAATTTTGAGGGTGTGACAAGAATCACTCTCAGAATTATGAAAAATATTAAGTTTAGAGTGTTGTGCACATGTTTCTCCCATATGTGAGATTTCAGCATGATGTTCTTCAGCCACAGGACTCATGTTCACATCTTCATCAGCTGGATGAGTATCTGATTCACCTTGCTGCTCCATTCTTGGTGTGCTTGATTCTTGTGTATCATGCTCCATGGGGGATACATTCTCTAAAACTTCTTTATTTTCTGGCTTCTTGCTTAACATCTTTAGATATTCTGCTCTGTATGGTGAATCTTCTGGTATCAGATTCATCATTCTTTCTGACAGAACAGGCACATCATAATCTGACTTCCAAGACCCTACAGCAGTCCAAGGTCTCATAATTTCTGTACACCACATATTTTCTGATGCTGGAATTTCTAGGTTCCTTTCAGAAAATGCATCAGAAATTATGATTGACAGAAATCTTGGAAAGGGTAGATGTGAATCTATCCTTCCAGTGTGAGTCAGAATTGATCTTCTGATCAGATTAAATATTTCTGTTCCAAAATCAATGTTCAACCCATTAATGAGACTGAACATGATTGTTAGAATATTCATATTTATCTGATCTGTACCTCCAATTTTTATGACAAACACTTGTTCAGAATTTCCATTAACGCTTGCCAGAAGGCAGGTAGCTTGTTCCTCTTGAATTCATTGATTTTGAAATTTTTGTCTTGTAACCCATCACAGCATCAAGTTGTGAGAACATATCTTCTTTTTCTGGTGCTTCTTCATAGTTTTGGCTTAAGGGTGGAACATTCCCTTATTTTCTCCGGTGAGATTGTAATAAAGATATTTCCCCACACATGTGCTGTTAGCTCAATCTGATTTGAGACTTTGAGAGTTTTTACAACTTGTTGTAAGAGTTTTTCTGGTACCTCTTTAGCCTTTGTGAGAGCTTGAGCTATCGGGCATCTGATCAGAAATTCAATGAGAATTTGACACTTTATATCATATTCTTCAATATTATCATTCATCGCTTCATTGTTGCTCTTTAATGGAAGAAATTCAGCTTCGGTGATGAGGGGAACAGAGTGTTCAACTGGTGGTATGTTGATGTTGGTAGCAGCCATTTAGAATTTGGGTTTTTGTTTCGAAAGAGGTTTTTAGGGTTTTGAAGGTGATGGTTGGAGATGGAAGACTCTGTTTTTGAATGGGGTATTTATAATGTACAGAGATCTTTGAGTGTTTTTCGTAGGTTGTTTGTATTTAAGGTGGTTAATGACACCTTAATGTTGTTTTAATCTGTTTAGGAAACAACCGTTTTTTTGAAAAACCTTTGGTTTATCTCTAATTTAATATAAATCTTTCAATGAAACTTAGAGATTCCAAGGTTTTAGCAGATAAACACTAACGTCCCACTTGCACCTTTTCTTCTTGTGGGACCCCTTTTGTTTCAAAAAGGCCCAATAGAAACCTTTTCTGAGATCGTGTATCTTCCCAAGTTTTCCCTTTTGATGATATATCAGAAAATCTTTGAATAAAAATGTTGAGTGTTGGATTTTCTTCATATTTTCATCAGAATGCATTTGATACTTATATAGGGATTGAATCGGCATTTTTTTTTTTTTTTGAGATGAGAGGGAATAAGTAGAGTTTTGAGATTTTTACTTACATTGCAAGTCTGAACTCCACATCATTGCTCTGATTTTCAAGAAGTTTTGTTATACAGCTTGTTCCAATCCTCAGAAAAAAAATATTTTGAAAGAAACTTATTAAAAAATTTAGTTGGTTATAAGTTTCTTTGGTTCTGAATTAAGGCAATGTTCCCTGTTGTTTCTTTATGTTGATTTGTAAGACTTCCTGGTTGTCAAGAGATTTTTCTGATAAAAATTTGATTTTATGATATATTATTAGATTTTCTGGTTATTTAGAGAATTTTCTGGTGAATGAACAGATTCTGATGGCTTAATGGGTTTTCTGAAAAATTACCAGATTTTCTGATTGATCATCAGATTTTCTGAGTTTCACTAAATCCTATCAGATTTCATTTGAATTTCACCAGATTTTCCTTGTTTTTATCAGACATGTTGTTCTAGTTCCCCTAGATCTGTTGACAATTTTTAAGTAAAAAAAACACAAACTAAATATAAAAAAATCATGGAACACACAAAAAAAATAAAACAAGTAAACAACAACTACTCTTCCTCCAGCACGTTGTACATGCACTTCACATATAACCAGAGACCGGTTATTTGACCCGTGTGATTTGTTGATGGGACCAAGGTAGGATCGCTTATGTTTTCTTGAAGTGCCAGCTCAGCCCTTGGATACCAGCTCCTCACTCCTCCAAAGTTCAGCTGACTGGTGATGACCTTGGTTACGAAACGGGGGTAGATCAAAAAAGGTTGACGATTATGAATGTTTGCTTCTAGGTCTCTCATGAGAAACTTAGTAAAGTTGTAAGGTTTTTCCTGTACAACAGCATGAATCACTTCCATCATCCTATAGGACAGCTCATTGAAGTGTCCAATCTTCTTAGAGAAGCAGACACTTAGCTGAGTCACCAGATACTGGAAAGGTGGTATAAACCCATATTTGCTAACTTGCCTTGACACGTTGTTTGAATGATAGCCCATTTCTATCAAGGTTTGCTGCACATCTGCCTTATCCAGGAAGGTGTTTTCTTGATCAACACCCAACCGGAGGACATCTCTGAGTGTTTCCTCCTTTAGGGTGATATTGACCCCCATGACCTTGCTCTCTATCCATATGGAAGTGCCACTTAAAATGATTTCAGGGTTCCACCAGAATTCTTGAAGAAGTTCCGGATATATAGTGACATGTGTAGACACAGTGAAGCCCAAGGGACTTCTTATGATCATGTTATACACATACCTGCAGTCCTCCCATGCAGGTCCTTCCAAGTTAGATCTTATTCTAAGATTATGGTGTCTGTGAAGAGGAAGAGGGAATTGTGTTACTTTCATTGATTTTGGGCGACCCATTCTAAAATAAGAAATTTCTGATGAAGAGCTCTTGAAGAGAGGGTTTTGGTGTGAAGAAAGTCCTTTTCAGGTTGTTAATATTTATAGATGAAAGTGATAGTTCCTCATAAATGATATTAACAGCAAAAGGTTTTCATTTTCATCTCTTCAATTAAGACGATATCTGTTGCAGTGAATATGACAGTCTACTAAGCCCCATGTGTGAATAAGCATTTAATAGCTAGGCGGCTACTTTCATAGCTCCTAATCATTTTAGTGCCTACGTGTCTCTTAAACTTCTTATGAAAAAATGACGTTGCATGCATTGGTAGTGTAAAAATAATTCAATTTTCTGCAAAAATTTTCTTGTGACGGTTGATTTTCTCTGCTGTATTGAATTTTATCTTAATGCATGTTACTTTTCCCCCTTTTTGTTTTTTTTAAGTATAAATAAAAAAATATAAAAACAAACTATCCACATTTATGAATTTATCCATATGTGGAATATGTATGAAGATGGAAATTTTGATGATCAGTGATCATTCTGATGTTTAAACAAAGTTTCTGATGTTGTATCAGAATTTCTGATGATTTCATCAGATTTTCTGATACTTCTTCAGATTTTCTGATAAATCATCACATTTATTGATGATTTATCAGATCTTCTGATGTTCCATCAGATTGATGGATTTCTTTGTCAAAAACCTGTTTGAGTACCGTTTGCTTATCAGAATTTTGATGTTCATCAATTTGGTTTTCAATTTGTGGTCTTTTATTTTCTGAAAAATCTTCATCTGTTAAATTAACCATCCCGAGTTTGCTGATCAAAAAATTGTGTCTCTTCTCATCAAGAGGTTTTGTAAAGATATCAGCAATTTGGTTTTCAGTTGGAAAAAAATACATTTCTATGTTACCTTTTTCCACATGATCTTTTATGAAGTGGTATCTGACATCTATGTGTTTGGTTCTTGAGTGATGAACTGGATTGTTATTGCAATTGCACTCTTTGAATCATATAGGATTGGTATCTTTGTCAGATTCAGTCCATAATCTCTCAGTTGAGTTTGCATCCACAGCACTTGTGAACAGCAACTTGCTGCTGCTACATATTCTGATTCTGCTGTTGATGTGGCAACACAGTTTTGTTTCTTGCTTGCCCAACATACCAATTTTTCTCCCAAGATTTGACATGCACCAAATGTGCTTTTTCTGTCAATCTTGCACCCTGCATAATCTGCATCTGTGTACGCAATTAGTTCAAGGTTTGTATCCTTAGGATACCAGAGACCAAGTTCTGATGTACCTTTTAGATATTTGAAAATCCTTTTTACAGCTTTTAGGTGGGATTCTTTAGGATCACATTGATATCTGGCCAGAAAGCATGTTGCAAACATAATATCTGGTCTGCTTGCAGTTAAATACAGCAATGATCCTATCATCCCCCTATAGGTTTTAATATCTACACTTATTCCATCTTTATCAGAATCTAATTTGTTCCCTGTTGCCATGGGAGTTTTTGAAACAGAGCAGTTTTCAAGTGAGTATTTTTGTAGAATTTTTTTCACATATTTTGATTGACTCAAAAATATTCCATCAATTCTTTGTTTTACTTGTAACCCTAAGAAAAAGGTTAACTCACCCATCATACTCATTTCAAAGTGGCTGGTCATCAACTTTTAAAACTTTTTACAAAATTTTTCATTTGTTGATCCAAATATAATGTCATCAACATATATCTGGACTAACAAAGTATGACCTTTGTGTGTTTTGAGGAAAAGTGTGGTGTCAATAGTACCTTTGGTAAACCCAGAATTGAGTAAGAAGTTTGATAATGTTTCATACCGGGCTCTAGGAGCTTGCTTCAACCCATACAAGGCTTTGTTTAATCTGTAAACATGATTTTGAAATTTTGGATCAACAAAGCCTTCTGGTTGCTGCACATAAACTTCTTCCTCAATTTTACCATTCAGGAAAGCTGATTTTACATCCATTTGATAAACTTTAAAATCTTTGGATGCAGCATAAGCAAGAAAAAATCTTACAGCTTCTAATCTAGCTACTGGTGCAAAAGTTTCATCATAATCAATACCTTCTTGTTGACAATAACCTTTGACCACTAACCTTGCTTTGTTCCTGGTGATTATGCCATTTTCATCAGATTTATTCCTGAATACCCATTTTGAGCCTATGACAGATTTGTCATTTGGCTTGAGTAACAGATCCCATACCTTGCTCTTTTCAAACTGAACAAGCTCTTCTTGCATAGCTTGAATCCAGTCTGAGTCATTTAAAGCTTCTTTGACAGACCTGGGTTCTATTTTGCTTAAGAACCCAGCATATGCACACTCATGTGCAGTTGCAGATCTTGTTCTCACACCATCTAATGGATTGCCAATGATGTCAGAATGAACATGTCCTTTGATCCATCTTAACTTGTTATGAAAAGTTGTTGGTTCTGATGGATTTGAAGTTTCCCCCTGAACAGTTGCCTCAGCTGTGTGTAGTATATCAGTATTTTGATTTTCTGATGTACTACTCACTTGTTCTCCAGGGTTAGCACATGAAATATCTATTGATTTGTTTTTGAAAGATTTATCATGTTCTAAGAAATCTTCTGTTATCATTTCAAAGAGGTGTTCATACTTTTCTTGTTTTTCAGAAAAAAATTATTTCTTTCATATATTCATCAGAAATCTCTGTTTCTGATGAGTCATCAAATGAAACATACAGACTTTCTCTGATTGTCCTTGTGTTAAGAATAAAAATTCTATAAGCTTTTGAGGACACAGAATAACCAAGAAAAATACCTTTTTCTGCTTTTATGTCAAATTTTTCAAGGCTTTCAAAATCATTGAAAACAAAACATCTACAACCAAATGTATGTAAAAATTTTACACTTGGAATCCTTCCATTGATAATGTTGTAAGGTGTTTTGTTTAGCCTTTTGTTGATAAGGGTTCTGTTTTGGGTAAAACAAGCATTTGCTATTGCTTCTGCCCAAAAAAGAGTGGGCATTTTAGCATAAGCAAGCATTGTTCTGGCAGCTTCTACTAAGGTTCTATTTTTTCTTTCGACAACCCCATTCTGTTGAGGTTTTCTGGGAGCAGAAAAATCATGAGAGATTCCTTT
>JARYGA010009458.1:0-101854 GCA_030545235.1 Helianthus tuberosus | reverse complement strand
AAAAACGTAATTTTGAACTGAGGGTGAAATAATAATTTTTATTCAGAGATAAAATCCTAAATTAAATGGACCAATTGGGGAGTCTCAGGCAGCGGCCGACATGACTGTAATTTTACACTGGGGGCAAAATTGTAATTTAACCAGGAAAACAAACAAAGACGATGGAGAAAATGTAAATTTAATTTGAGGGCAAAATCGTAACGTGGTTGTGAGAAAAAAAAAACTAATGGCAAATCTGTATATTTAAACGGGGCAAATTCGTAAATTTGAACCGAGAGCAAAATTGAAATTTTTAGCTGGGAGCAAAATCATAAATTTAATTTTAATTCGGGGTAAAAACAAAATCTTTAACTGATGGCAAAATCGTAATTATAAGGGAAAAAAACTAATGGCAAAAGTGTAAATTTAAACGGGGCAAAGTCGTAATCTTGAACGGAGGGCAAAATTGAAATTTTTAGATGGGGGCAAAAAGCGTAAATTTATTTTTAAGTGGAGGCAAAAAACATAATTTTGAACATATGGCAAAATCTTAATTTTAAAAAGAGATAAAATCGTAAATTTGTTGGGCCAGTATGAGGGTGCCAGGCAGCTGCCTGACACTATTTCCCCAACCGCCCATTTCACCCAATAGGTGAAAAGCACTATTACCGGCCACCTTCTTTGTATATGTTGAAAACTAGTTGATGTCCCGCCCGTGTTGCGGGGCGATGGTCGAATAATTATAAATCAATTAAAAAAAGGCTACTATAATTTTGATAGGAAAAAAAACAAAAACAAAAACGATGATAAGACCGTAATTTTGGGCTCAGGGCAAAACTGTAATTTTTCAGGACTAATGAGCTAGTGTTAGGCAGCTCCTTGACACGAAAAAAAATTAAATCGAGTAAACCAATTAAAACAAAAAACCTTTATAGTTTTTCTATAAAAAAACTAAAATGATGGGAAAAACGTAATTTTTAACTGAGTGCGAAATCATAATTTTAATTCAGGGATAAATCGTAAATTAAATGGACCAATGGGGGAGTGCCAGGAAGCTGCCGGCATGACTGTAATTTTACACTGGGGGCAAAATTGTAATTTCACAAGGAAAGCAAACAAAAACGATGGGCAAAACGTAAATTTAAGTTTAGGGCAAAATCGTAACTTGGCTGTGAGGAAAAAAACTACTGGCAAAATTATAAATTTATACGGAGAAAAATCGTAATTTTGAACTGATGGCAAAATTGGAATTTTTAGCTGAGAGCAAAAGCGTAAATTTATTTTTAAGTGGGGATAAAAACATAATTTTGAACTAATGGAAAATTTGTAATTTTAAGGGGAAAAAAACTAATGGCAAAACTGTAAATTGAAGATGGGCAAAGTCGTAATTTTTAACCGGGGCAAAATTGAAATATTTAGCTGGGAGCGAAAGCGAAAGCGAAAATTTATTTTTAAGTGTACGCAAAAGCATAATTTTGAACTGATGGCAAAATTATAATTTGAAAACGGGATAAAGTCGTAAATTTGTTAGGCCAATAGGGGAGTACCAGACATCTGCCTGGCACTATTCCCTTGCCACCCATTTAGCCCAATAGAAGTCAACCACTATTGGCTCCATGGGCTTTGTAGATATTGAATACTCATTTCAAATCCTTCAATATGAACATGCCTTTATGGTCTACTAGAATTCATAGTAAAATCTAATACCATCGACCTTGTTTTAAGTATTTTAAATTGTACGTTTAAAATACTTACTATTGAATAATATTTTTTTTTTGAACGGTGATTGACTCCAACAGTCAAGAGGATCACACCCACATTGCATGGGTCCTAGTCCCCCTCGGGCGAGGCATCCGAGGTTGACCATAGGCGCTCCACGAGAAAATTTCCAGCCGACAGCCACTTGACTGCCGTTGCAGCCTCCGCACTCAAGAGCCGGAGTAACCGCACTGTAATAGAAAACTCGTGTGCGGCTCAAGACTCGAACCCGGGCTATTACGCACTCAAGGCTCTTATCCATCATTGCCATGACCCCTCAACCAAGGTTGGGGTCATTTTCCTCCAAATGCAAGAGGTGGGGATCGAACCCGGGTCTCCAAGGAAACCCAAAGTTCTTTCCACCACTCCACTACAAGTGGGGATACTATTGAATAATATTTAATATAATTTTATAAATTTAAAAATTCTGGTTATTATATTGTAAATAAAGTATGAAGTGATGGTACGTGAGGTGTACTAGCCCAGTTTGTTGAACCATCACAAATCTTGATGGGGACACTTATTTGGGATGTGATGTAATTCCATTTGACTTTTGTGTCGGACTTTTTCTCTTAAAATATCTTCGATATGAAGTTTGGATAAAATCATGTTTCCAAATAAGACTATCTCCATTGGTAACAGTGCCCCCACCCAAGTTGCTAAAATAATAAAAATAAAATGAAAAATTCAATTAAATGCACCAATATCCCCTCTCCTAGCCCAGTTAGTTCCCATGTGGTTGGTTGGGTAGGTTTTCTCCTTGTGAGGTTGTTGGTTCGACTCTCGGCTGCGCCTATTTGGGGGAGGGGACGTCCCAATGATGGATCATAACCTATCGAGGCATGGTGCGGTCCTGAGGGCAACCCGGTTTTACCCAGCTGTTACCCCAGCAAGGTTCTCGTGTGGGGGCAATATGGTTTCCGGACGAATGTCAGTTTGCACGGCGGCCGGGGCCCGATAGAACATCGCGTCCGTAAGGCGGGACTGACGGGGATTGTCTTTGACAAGAACCTGGTGACCACTAGGTCCTGTACATAGAAAGTCACCCTTCAAAAAAAATGCACCAACCTGATCGAAGGAACGACCTAGGTTGTGACATCCATGTTCACACTTTACCTGCCACATGTCCACAAGAGACTGGATGATATATTTATTTATATTTCGTTTTTCCCTTCTAACATAATTGCTTATAAATATAATTAGATTATCTCTAATAACTTATAAAATTTAACCGTTTTAAAAAATCCAAACTCACAATTTTGTTTATTTTTTTTTGAACATGGAGATATAAAATTTATAAAAATTGATATATTATTTTAATTGTTTTTTTATCTAACATTATTTTATTTGCTACTTGTCAACATTCTATTGTTTTGTTAAATTTTTTTGATAAGATTTCTTTTTTATTTTTAATAACTTTTTATATTTAAAATAATAAAGTTTAAAAATATAAACATTTTTATTATTTACAATAAATTATAACCTAAGCCATATTTATTTAATAAAAAATGGTTTAGGTTGGGTTCTTAATGAGTGTGAAAGGTTGGGATGGGTTGGGGTGTGAAGGTGGAAGAGAGAGAACTTAATATTTAATAACTTTTTAAAAAATTTAAGTGTTTTAAAAAATCCCGGGCTAGGTTCACAATGGTGTCTTATCCGCATATATATCACTATTACTCTTGATTTTCTTGACTGTATATCTCTTAAATGTCAACATATACACGTGTGATTTAGTTTACGAATATTTTTCAATGCCGAGAACCTCGATCAGAGAGTAAAAAAAGCGTAAGGTTCACAATGGTGTAAAACTAAAATGAGATATACCGGGCTATGATTCGAGTTACATGAACAATGGTCAAACTAACCACCCAAGAATGGAATCGTCGAGCGAAAACACTTGACAAGCTCCTGGAAGCAGCTTTTCTTGCCACCAGACCTTTCTCCATCAATTAGGAATCTGATGCCGTTACTAAACACATTTCTTAAATTGTAGCAATTTTTTGAGTGTTTATTTTTTGGTGTCTAGTCCGCATATATATCACCATTGCTCTTGATTTTCTTGACTGTATATCTCTTAAATGTTAACATATACACGTGTGATTTAGTTTACGAAGATTTTTCAATGCCGAGAACCTCGATCAGAGAGTAAAAAAGGTGCCAGGTTCAAAATGGTGTAAAACTAAAATGGGATATACCGGGCTAGGATTCGAGTTACAGGAACAAGGGCCAAACCAACCACCCAAGAATGGAATCATCAAGCGAAAACACTTGACAACCTCCTGGAAGCAGCTTTTCTTGCCACCAGACTTTTCTCCATCAATTAGGAATCTGATGCCGTCACTAAACACATTCCTTAAATTGTAGCCATTTTTGAGTGTTTATTCTATGGTGTCTTATCCGCATATATATCACTATTGCTTTTGATTTTCTTGACTGTATATCTCTTAAATGTCAACATATACACGTGTGATTTAGTTTACGGAGATTTTTCAATGCCGAGAACCTCGATCAGAGAGTAAAAAAGGCGTAAGGTTCACAATGGTGTAAAACTAAAATGAGATATACCGGGCTAGTATTCGAGTTACAGGAACAAGGGCCAAACCAACCACCCAAGAATGGAATAGTTGAGCGAAAACACTTGGCAACCTCCTGGAAGCAGTTTTTCTTGCCATCAGACATTTCTCCATCAATTAGGAATCTGATGCCGTCACTAAACACATTCCTTAAATTGTAGCCATTTTTTGGGTGTTTATTTTTTGGTGTCTAATCCGCATATATATCACAATTGCTCTTGATTTTCTTGACTGTATATCTCTTAAATGTCAACCTATACACGTTTGATTTGGTTTACGAAGATTTTTCAATGTCGTGAACCTCGATTAGAGAGTAAGAAAGGTGTAAGGTTCTCAATGGTGTAAAACTAAAATGGGATATATCGGGCTAGGATTCGAGTTACAGGAACAAGGGCCAAACCAACCACCCAAGAATGAAATCGTCGAGCGAAAACACTTGACAACCACCTGGAAGCAACATTTCTTGCCACCAGACTTTTCTCCATCAATTAGGAATCTGATGCCATCACTAAACACATTCCTTAAATTGTAGTCATTTTTTGAGTGTTTATTTTTGGGTGTCTAATCCGCGCATATATATCACCATCGCTTTTGATTTTCTTGACTGTATATCTCTATTTGTCAACATATACACGTGTGATTTAGTTTACCAAGATTTTTCAATGCCGAGAAAACCTCGATCAGAGAGTAAAAAGTCGTAAGGTACCGACGACTTTGTGGTTTACTGCGACGCGTCTATCCATGGGCTCGGTTGCGTGTTGATGCAACGCGAGAAAGTTATCGCTTACGATTCTCGGCAACTCAAGATTCACGAAAGGAACTACACTACGCACGACTTGGAGTTGGGAGCAGTGGTTTTTGCTCTTAAGATATGGAGACATTACCTGTACGGTACCAGGTGCACCATTTACATCGATCACAGGAGTCTCGAGCATATCTTCAAGCAAAAGGAGTTAAACATGCGACAGAGTCGATGGGTCGAGCTCTTGAATGATTACGAATGCGCAATCAAGTACCATCCGGGCAAAGCCAATGTTGTGGCGGACGCCCTCAGTCGAAAGGACACTACACCTAAGCGCGTGTGAGCGTTACAACTTACCATCCAATCTAACCTCCCTACTCAGATACGAGATGCTTAGGTTGAAGCATTGAAACCAGAGAACATTAGGGCGGAATCCCTACGCGGGTCAAGGAAGCGATTAGAACAAAAAGAAGACGGTGCTTACTACGTAACCGGGTGTATATGGGTCCCACTTTATGGAAACTTACGCGAGCTTGTGATGGATGAAGCACATAAGTCTCGTTACTCAGTACATCCTGGTTCGGATAAGATGTACCACGACTTAAAGACTACATATTGGTGGCCAGGTATGAAAGCCAACATAGCAACCTACGTTAGCAAGTGCTTGACTTGTGCTAGAGTCAAGGTCGAATACCAGAAGCCGTCAGGATTGTTGCAACAACCGGAACTGCCAAAATGGAAATGGGAGCAAATTTCCATGGATTTCGTCACAGGCTTGCCAAAATCTCAGAGCGGGAACGACACTATCTGGGTCGTCGTGGACCGCCTAACCAAGTCTGCACATTTCCTCGCGATCAAGGAAACCGATAAGTATTCGAAGCTTGCTGCAATCTACTTGAAGGAAATAGTTGCTAGGCACCGAGTGCCAACCTCTATCATTTCTGACCGTGACCCACGCTTTACATCTGAACTATGGCAAGCTACGCATAAATCTTTTGGCTCACGTCTGGACATGAGTACTGCTTACCACCCACAGACCGATGGTCAAACGGAACGTACCATTCAAACGCTTGAAGACATGCTGAGAGCATGTGTTATTGATTTTGGAAACGGGTGGGAACGACACTTACCATTGGTAGAGTTCTCCTACAACAACAGCTACCACACTAGCATTCAGGCAGCACCCTTTGAGGCATTGTACGGTCGTAAATGCCGATCACCCTTATGTTGGGCGGAAGTTGGCGAAAGCCAAATTACTGGCCCGGAACTCGTAGTCGAGACTACGGAAAGGATTGCCCAGATCAGACAACGCATGGCGGCAGCTCGTGACCGTCAGAAAAGTTACGCTGATAAGCGTAGGAAACCGCTTGAATTCCAGGTCGGTGACCGGATTCTACTTAAAGTCTCACCCTGGAAGGGTGTGGTTCGATTTGGTAAACGGGGCAAGCTAAACCCGTGATATGTTGGACCATTTGAAATTTCCGAGAGGATCGGTAAGGTTGCTTACAGGTTGAATCTGCCTGAAGAACTGAGTGCGGTGCACAATGTATTTCACGTGTCTAATCTGAAGAAGTGTCTGTCAGATGAAACACTCATCATTCCTTTCAAGGAACTCACTTTTGACGAACAGCTACACTTTATTGAGGAACCGATTGAGATCACGGATCGAGAAATCAAAGTCCTCAAACGTAGCCAGATACCTATCTTATGAATTCGTTGGAACTCACGCCGTGGCCCAGAGTTCACTTGGGAACGGGAAGACCAGATGAAACGCAAATATCCTCAGTTGTTCCCTAACGAAACTCCCAGCACTGAAGCTACAACCGAATTTCGGGACGAAATTCCAAACTAACGGGGGGATGATGTGACACCCCGTTGAAACGTTCTCACTCGTACTAGCTTGACAGTGACTGCCTTAACTTTCGGGACGAAAGTTCTTAAAACTTGGGGATAATGTGACACTCTAGGTTTTCCCGAGCAACCTTCTTGTACTAGCATTATGTGTACGTACATTATTAAATGAAAGATTGTGAACTATAATGGTGTGCTATGTGATCCTCGTGTCTAATTATTGTGTATGTAGTATATATATGTGTGTATTAGTGAGCCGAGACCGCAATGGACCCGACTCGAGACCACTCGGTCTCGAGTGAACTAAACCAGTTGGGCCGATTGGGCCGCACCCCTCCTTAAGCCCACTCGAAATGCCTTAGGATGCACTTACTCGGGAGAGTATAAAATCCTTGCATTAGCCGACTTACCTCTTTTGGACAACAATCATTCTCCCAAAATTCCCAAACATTCTCTCACTCACACTCTATCCCTCTCTTATCCTCTCTCTCTAGAAAACCCTTACAAAACCACATCATCCTCTCGGATTCAAACCGAGAAGCATCGAAGGCCCTTGGATCGGCTTATGTTCTTCACTTGAAGATTCCCTTTCATCAAATTTACTCACCTTCACACTCTTAATCTCTAATCGGTTAGTTTCATGTTCTTAATCTATTTTTCTTTGCAAAATAGATGAAAATATTTGATAAAGGTGTGTGCTTGATGAATAATATACATGCTTGGTTTCAAATGTCTAAGATGAACAATGTTTCTCTTTTGTGAAAAGTGTAGAATTCTGTATAATAGTAAATTGCTAAATATTTGATTTGGTAAATGACTTATAGTTTAGGATGCTTATGATCATTCGAGTTATGCTAGAAATTATAGGACAATATCTTATTTGATGATGGTTTACAAGATTGTCTTCGGATCTAGAATATATGTTCACATGATCTTCGGTTCACAAATTTGCATGATATGTGTTCTAGTTGAATAAACCGTAAAAGATGAACTGTTTGAAGATTGGATGTAGATTTGAAATGTTGTGTTTGATTCATTTGATTAAAGATTTAGACAAGAAAACATGTTTGTGAAAAGTGATTGGTTATTACATAAAATCATGCACATGAAATTCTATTGGTTAGTACAATCCAGGTAGGTGTTCTAGAATCACCAGACAAACGAGTCGAGACCCTCGGTTGCGACTCGAGATCAAGCAGCAGACATCAAGGACTCGAGACCAGCAAGATCTCGACTCGAGATCTCAGGATCTCGACTCGAGACTGAACTCGAGACCGTTGAGGTTGCGACTCCTGTATGCACCACTCGAGACTACACATCCA
Source organism: Helianthus tuberosus (assembly GCA_030545235.1). Classification (NCBI taxonomy): domain Eukaryota; kingdom Viridiplantae; phylum Streptophyta; class Magnoliopsida; order Asterales; family Asteraceae; genus Helianthus; species Helianthus tuberosus. The sequence continues at coordinate 93,629 of JARYGA010009458.1, read as the reverse complement.
CAACTCGAGACATCTTGATTGTGACTCGAGACCTCGTGTTCTCGAGTAGAGACCGCGTGGTCTCGACTGGGCTGCTTGTCTCCGTTATTGGGCCACATCGTGTATGACTATATGTTTTGGGCTGCAAGACTGTATGTGGGCTTTGTGTAAACTGTTACTGTTTGACTGTTTAAGAATTAGGACTAGCCCAATAACGTAATGGATAACTGTGCGATATGTATGCTATGTGTTAGATACGTGTAGGATATACGTGACTTATTTGTGCCTAAACCTGACCCATACTGGTAACCATGGTAGGACGTGGTAACCAGCGTGTTTGACCAAGTAAACTAATCTGCCGAGCAACCCAAGGTGAGTTCACACACTAAAAGCATGCGTCCCAAGAAGGGACACGAACAAACTAAAGAATGCTTTCAAACTAATATTTCTGGGGGAAAATGCGAATGGGTATATTTTAAATTACTATTTCCGGGGGAGATACGTTTGGATATTATTTATATCACAACTAGCAAAACTAAACGAATCTCTATCATGTAAAGTCCCTGCTTAAAGTACCGATTAATCGTCGGGGGCGAACGGGTTATTAGTTGATAGCGCTATTAGGTTTGACAACCTCACACCGTGACCGGGGGAGATCGGGCGTGAACTAGTAGACCTTGCATCTTGGTCAATGGAGATAGACATTGACTCGGGGCACAAAAATCTTCTTGTCAACAGTTTCGGTAACACCAGTTTAGTAAGCTTTCATATGGGGTAGCTCCCCATGACGTGAATATAAATGTTCTATCTAAACAATCTACGTTTTCGACAAGTTAAAACTGGATATCTCGTGAACTCGCCAACATTATGTTGATACCCTACTGCATGCTTTGCAGGTACCCATTGACTCAGGAGCTTGCAGCTTGGGGATGTGTAGTGGTCGTCTTAACCCATGTGTTGGGTTCTAAATAAACCTGAACTATGAACCTTATTTCAATCTGTTTTGTCTATGCTTCCGCTCTTTACTTAAACTGTTATTTGAACTTAAGACTTTTGAACTTTAACTATGGTATTTACTAACCATTATGGTTGGTGAACATTATTAATTATTAAATGCTCAGTATAATTAGTGGCTGGACCCTGGTCATGTCACACGCCTCGCGGTGGTACTCCGCATGTGGATCTGAGGGTGTGACATTTTCCGATGCTGAGAACCTTGATCAGAGAGTAAAAAAGGTGTAAGGTTCACAATGGTGTTAAACTAAAATGGGATATATCGGGCTAGGATTCGAGTCACAGGAACAAGGGCCAAACCAACCACCCAGAAGCAACTTTTCTTGCCACTAGGTCTTTCTCCATCAATTAGGAATCTGATGCCGTCACTAAACACATTTCTTAAATTGTAGCCATTTTTCGAGTGTTTATTTTTTGGTTTTTAATCCGCATATATATCACCATTGCTCATGATTTTGTTGACTGTAAATCTCTTAATTGTCAACATATACACGTGTGATTTAATTTACGAAGATTTTTCAATGCCGAGAAAACCTCGATCAGAGAGTAAAAAATGAGTAAGGTTCACAATGGTGTAAAACTAAAGTGGGATATACCGGGCTAGGATTCAAGTTACAGGAACAAGGGCCAAATCAACCACCCAAGAATCGAATCGTCGAGCGAAAACACTTGATAACCTCCTGGAAGCAGCTTTTCTTGCCACCAGACCTTTCTCCATCAATTAGGAATCTGATGCCGTCACTAAACACATTCCTTAAATTGTAACTATTTTTTGAGTGTTTGTTTTTTGGTGTCTAATCTTCATATATATCACCACTGATCTTGATTTTATTGACTGTATATCTCTTAAATGTCAACATATACACCCGTGATTTAGTTTACGAAGATTTTTCAAATCTGAGAACCTCGATCAGAGAGTAAAAAAGGTGTAAAGTTCACAATGGTGTAAAACTAAATTGGGATATGCCGGCTAGGATTTGAGTTACAGGAACAAGGGCCAAACCAACCAACCAAGAATGGAATCGTCAAGCGAAAACACTTGACAACCTCCTGGAAGCAGCTTTTCTTGCCACCAGACCTTTCTCCATCAATTAGGAATCTGATGCCGTCACTAAAGACATTCCTTAAATTGTAGCCATTTTTTGAGTGTTTATTTTTTGGTGTCTAATCCGCATATATATCACCATTTCTCTTGATTTTCTTGACTGTATATCTCTTAAATGTCAACATATGCACGTGTGATTTAGTTTACGAAGATTTTTCAAGGCCGAGAACCTCGATTAGAGAATAAAAAAGGCGTAAGGTTCACAATGGTGTAAAATTAAAATGGGATATACAGGGCTAGGATTCGAGTTACAGGAACATAGGCCAAACCAACCACAAAAGAATGGAATCAACGAGCGAAAACACTTGATAACCTCCTGGAAGCAGCTTTTCTTGCCACCAGACCTTTCTCCATTAATTAAGAATCTGATGCCGTCACGAAACACATTCCTTAAATTGTAGCCATTTTTTGAGTGTTTATTTTTTGGTGTCTAATATGCATATATATCACCATTGCTCTTGATTTTGTTGACTGTATATCTCTTAAATGTCAACATATACACGTGTGATTTAGTTTACGAAGATTTTTCAATGCCGAGAACCTCGACCAGAGAGTAAAAAAGGCGTAAGGTTCACAATGGTGTAAAACTAAAATGGGATATACCGGGCTAGGATTCGAGTTACAGGAACAAGGGCCAAACCAACCACCAAAGAATGGAATCGTCGAGCGAAAACACTTGACAACCTCCTGGAAGCAGCTTTTCTTGCCACCAGACCTTTCTCCATCAATTAGGAATCTGATGCCGTCACTAAACACCTTCCTTAAATTGTAGCCATTTTTTGAGTGTTTATTTTTTGGTTTCTAATCTGCATATATATCACCATTGACTTCGATTTTCTTGACTGTATATCTCTTAAATGTCAACATATACACGTGTGATTTAGTCCATGAAGATTTTTCAATGCCGAGAACCTCGATCAGAGAGTAAAAATGGTGTAAGGTTCACAATGGTGTAAAACTAAAATGGGATATATTAGGCTAGGCTTCGAGTTACAGGAACAAGGGCCAAAGCAACCACCCAAGATTGGAATCGTCGAGCGAAAACACTTGTCAACCTCCTAAAAGCAGTTTTTCTTGCCACCAGACCTTTCTCCATCAATTTGGAATCTGATGTCGTCACTAAACACATTCCTTAAATTGAAGCGATGTTTTGAATGTTTATTTTTTGTTGTCTAATCCGCATATATATCACCATTGCTCTTGATTTTCTTGACCGTATATCTCTTATTGTCAACATATACACGTGTGATTTAGTTTACAAAGATTTTTCAATGCCGAGAAAACCTCGATCAGAGAGTAAAAGAGGCGTATGGTTCACAATGGTGTAAAACTAAAATGGGATATACCGGGCTAGGATTCGAGTTACATGAGCAAGGGCCAAACCAACCACCCAAGAATGGAATACTCGAGCGAAAACACTTGACAACCTCCTAGAAGCAGCTTTTCTTGCCACCAGACCTTGCTCCATCAATCTTATGCCGTCACTAAACACATTCCTTAAATTGTAGCCATTTTTTGAGTGTTTATTTTTTGGTGTCTAATCTGCATATTTACCACTATTGCTCTATATTTTCTTGACTGTATATCTCTTATATGTCAACATATACACGTGTGATTTAGTTTACGAAGATTTTTCGATGCTGAGAACCTTGATCAGAGAGTAAAAAAGGCGTAAGGTTCACAATTGTGTGAAACTAAAATGGCATATACCAGGCTAGGATTCGAGTTACAGGAATAAGGGCCAAACCAACCACCCAAGAATGGAATTTTCGAGCGAAAACACTTGACAACCTCCTGGAAGCAGCTTTTCTTGCCACCAGACCTTTTGTCACACCCCCAAAATCCACCAGCGGAGTATCACTGCAGGAGGCGTGACTGACCAGGATCAAGCCACCAATCATATTGAACAATATAGTAAAGTAAATAAAAGTCCAACCACACAATATAATTGGTGTTCAAAAACAGTTTAATAAGTCTAAGTAATTTAGCGGTAGCAAAAAGTTCAAAACCCAAATTCATAAGTTAAAAGTGTTTAAGTTCATCATGAACACTCAATGTCCATGCTCCACAACGACACCTCCCATGCAAGCTCACAGAAACTTCATCATAAGCTTGCTTCTAAATGTACATTCTTATTAGAGCAATAAGAAAATTCAGACTAACTTTCAAGAAACAAAACAAAACATTCCATTAAAATAAAAATACCACCAATAACTTTTAATAATTGAATACAAACCACTTCACTATAACAACTATCACTAAACTTAACAAAACTACTTATAAGGAAAGTAAAAACCTACGCTTCAACTCCATTGACTCATTAACTTGTCTAAATATCTCTAACATCTGTGCCATTAACTGAACATCTTTGTTCCCACTCTCACCATTATTCAAAAGTGTCAGGTCACGAACAGCAGTTGGAGGCAATAAACGCAACGTCTCAGTTACATCATCACGAGAGCCAACTCCAGTCTTCAAAGAATGAAAGCATTTCCTCAGATCTTTAGAAAACTCTAACTCGGCTTCCAAATCTTCCATCACTGCTTTATAAAACAGTTCCTTCAAATCTTCTCCTTGATTACTTGATGAAGCCATTGAAAAAAGTTAACTTTTTAATTAGAAATCGGTAAAACTTAAATAACTTGAGATACGATATACATGAAATGTCTGCATATATATATAAAAGGCTTATGGACACTAACGTGGAACCATTAATGGCATCAACGGTTACATGATGTAAAAATTGGTCCGGGAAACGATACAATCATACAAAAAACTGAAGAGACACACGTTTACATACAGTTATTACTATAAACACACAAACCATTAATTAAACACGAGAAACTTAAACTGGTACACGGCTAACTATGCATCAATCAACGAAAATATTAATTACCCTTTAAATTATAACGAAAATATTACAAACAAAGAAAAACATGCATTTTTAAGGGAAAGAAAATACACACATAAAAAAACTCCAACTCAACAGAGTATCATTACCAAAATATAATAACCATCATCATACATAAAAAAACAATATAACTAATCTTCGCCAAAACTGTCGATTTCAATCACCTCATCCCACTTCCAATTCTTCAGTGCCTTTACCCTTTGATTAATTCTTCTGAAATTAAGAGGCTAGAGAATAATATGTCAGTCATTCATCTAGAATATTAACTAAACACAACTAAACATATAGATATGGAACCAACCTTGTTGATCTCATGCTTTATAGAATTGTTGGGACATCCAACCAAAGCACCAAACTCCAAGTCAAAGCCTTTAGATTTGTTCTGAAATTTACAAAACAAAATATAAGCAAACATAATAATATTCAGCATAAACATCACCATCTATCACTAACAAAATAATTTACATACTTTAACATAAACGATTTACCTTTGCAGCTCCGATTGAAGACATAGTCAAGTCAGGAAGTACACCAAACAATTCTTCAAACTGAAAAACAATATACTCATTAATAAAATAAACTATTATGTTGAACTAAAACAATGTTATCTTACAGTTATAAAAGAATTATTACATACATCTCCAGTTTCATCAGATATCTTACTCAACTTTTGAAAATGATCATCCACAAAAATGTTGTCAGCCACAACCTGGAAAAAAACAACAACTGATAATCACTGTTGTCATAGCATATTACAAAAATAAACCAAAAAACACTGTATCTGTAAAAAAACACAATGATTTTTAAAAATAAACAACATGATAAAATATTTTACAAGAATTATTACGCACGTTTCCAACTTCATCACATGTCCTGCTCAACGTTTGAAAATGATCATCCACAAAAATGTTGTCAGCCACCACCTGGAAAAGAAAAAAAAAACAACTGTCAACCACTGTTGTCATAGTATATTACACAAAAAACATCACAAAAAACACAATAGCTGTAAATAACACAATGATTCTAAGTAACACACAATAGAGAAAAATGCCCGGATAGTCCCTGTGGTTTCGCCTTTTTTCACCTATAGTCCCCAACTTTCTAAAACTACCTGAATAGTCCCTAAGTTTTCATTTTTTGTTCCCGGATAGTCCCTGGGTCTAACTTCAGTTACTTTTCTCTGTTAAAATGATGTGAAATGACAAAAATACCCTTTCCTTAAAAGGCCAAACCATATGGACTATCCGGGCATCTTCTTCGTTTTTATTTATAAAACCCCACCACCACACTTCATCTTCAACCTCCACCCACCATCACCCTCCTCCACCATCATCGCCACAGTAGCTGTTTCCCCGATGCGCCCTCTCTCCTAAACAAATAAAAATCTTTAACATAACACACACAAAACGAATATAATATTCCAATAACTTTTCATCCAAAAATTCAAAACCCTCGTATGAATCAATTCTCCCACGACCCACCATCACCATCTAGGGTTTTGTTTTCTTTTTCATTCCATTCGTTTACAAATACTCAACAACCAGAGGATCAAACTATCAACCAAACAAAATGAGCTCAACCATTCACAGAACCCCCAAATCAACCGGCCGTCAATCCTTATTCTTCAACGATTTAGCCACCCCTGTTTCCAACCATCGATCCGGATCCGCTAAGTTCACCACCCCTGGTCAAGCCGCCGCCGTTTCCGCCCTATGGCGTGAAAACTTCACCACCTCAGACCTCCCTCCACCCCCATGTTCACCCTAGAAGACCGCTCCGATTTCTCACCCGAATTCGGTATCCAAGACTACCCCCTCAGATCCCCTGATCACAATAATTCAAACCCTAGAACTCCCGCCAAAACCCCATCAGGCAAGCTGTTTTCCACAAGCCCTGGTAATAATAATAAGTCCCCACATTCTAATTCGAACCCTAGCTCAAGTTCCTATATGGGTTTTGGAAACCAGCAGTTGCAGAGTGTGCAGAGTCCGGTTGTGAGTTCGAGTTGGTGGTCTGCGGGTGGGGGTGAGGATAAGGGGAAGGGGTTGAATTCGGTTGTAGATGTCTGCAGATAAGGGGAAGGGGTTGAATTCGGTGATGGTGGAGGGTGGAGGAGGGTGATGGTGGGTGGAGGTTGAAGATGAAGTGTGGTGGTGTGGTTTTATAAATAAAAATGAAGAAGATGCCCGGATAGTCCCTATGGTTTGGCCTTTTAAGGAAAGGGTATTTTTGTCATTTCACATCATTTTAACAGAGAAAAGTAACTGAAGTTAGACCCAGGGACTATCCGGGAACAGAAAATGAAAACTTGGGGACTATTCAGGTAGTTTTAGAAAGTTGGGGACTATAGGTGAAAAAGGCGAAACCACAGGGACTATCCGGGCATTTTTCTCCACAGAATATCATAAATAATAACAGAAACTTCATCATAAACTTGCTTCTAAATGTACATTCTCATTAGAGCAATAAGAAAATTCATGCAAATGACCATCCACACACTCGTCAGCTACAACCTGACAAAAAAAGCATGTCAATGATTTTTTACTATAATAACACAAAGGATTCCTACAAACACAAAACGATTGTAAAAAACACAATGCTATCTAAATCACAATACTTGACAAAACAAAATGATATTACATTTCCAACTATATTAGAAGACTTCATATCTGCTGGCTGCTTCATTTCCACAACGCTGTCCAACCCAGCAAACTGAAAAACAAAGCATCATTATTCAAATGAACAAACATGGTTAAATAAACACAATACCATATAAATTAACAACTTACATTTTTCTCCTTAATTGAATCCTCATCATACACAGCATTATCCATCGATCATAACTGAAGCAAAACAAACAAACTAAATAAGAAACTATTATCGAAATATAACAAACATCATAAACACATAAAATACGTAACCACCTTACAGTGATATGCTTTATTGAAAATGATGTAATGCAAAGCATGCACGGACATATATATACATCTTGTATGCTAACTACCACATAGAAGTTATCCAAGATGAACCGACAAGGTTGAGGGAGCGTACCCATGAAGCAAGAAACATGCAGAAAACACAGCAAAACTTAACTGGCGTTGAAAAAACAAACTGCCAAATTTTTTGAGTTTGAACGGATGAGATTAAATCTTGAAGGTAACCACCTGAATTATTACGGTCAGGATCTACTTGAACGTGGGTTTGACTGACGGTTGTTTCGCGGCGAACAATTTATTAATAATGATTCAAACAAATTAGTGCATTACAAAGTGACAAACGTGATATCCTTGCATAAAACTTCCTATCTATCTTTACAAATATATTTATATTATTTTTATATAAAAAAAACTGAAATTCATTACCAATTAAACGCATACAAAACCGGCTTCAGAGAACGATACTTCGAACTGACATACAAACTATCGTGTTGTGTTCGATCCAAACCGTTTTTTTTTTTTTTTTTTGTGAAGTGGGTCGGGTTATAACCTTTGAGGGGCCCAAAACGGTTTTGCTTACACCTCTAATCCCATCCCATGACTCATCCATCAAATTGCAAATATCCATTGGGCTCAAAAAAATCATATAAAACCCCCAACTTACCCGGTACACTTTAATAGCCTATTTTCTTTTATTTTTATTCAACTAAATTACTTTTCTACTACCCTTGAACTTTAGTAATATTATTATACATACGTTTTTACACCGATATGTTATAAAAGGCAACATATTCTATACTATAACAAAAAAAAAAAAAAAAAAACATGAACAGTGATTTGCTCTTATTGAGTCATGTGGCTCCATACCATTAAGCTTTTCTTTTATTAACAAATGATGATTTGGTTTGATTGGCCCTCAAACAATCGTTTTATTATCTTGGTTACACCACCACTTTATTTTTATTTTTATGTTTTCTGTGGATTGCTAATTTTACCGTATTTGGGTTTACTCTTTCGATTACCATACCAAGTTTTGACTTCGTACCCGAACGGCACCAACGAAATTCCTGCCGGACGTACCCACCGCGGAGCGCGGGCATGTTAGCTTAACATGTTAAAACACTTGAGTTAGATCAACCAACAAACATGTTACTATGATAGTATTAATTTCTGAATTTCAAAATAAATATGTTAAATATTAGTTACAAATCATTTATCACATTGAGTAATACATATAGGTTATGATCTGTTTGAGAGTTTTGGTCTAGTTCATTTTGAGAGTTGACCATAAGAAGTCAAAAGGATAATGGTGAAATGACAGGAGGTGCTAGTTAGGGGTGTGAAAAAACCGAATTAACCGACAAAACCGAATTAACCGACAAAACCGAATCGAAAAAAACCGAACCAAATAAAAAACCGGTGGGTTGGTTAATGGTTTTTTTGAAAACCGAATGCAGCGGGTCGGTTATGGTTATCATTTTTTCTATACCCACCATAACCGAACCGAACCGACATTTAATAAATCTTTGTAGAATTTAGGACTTTTCACCATATTTTTAATATTTGATGTTTTTGACTGAAGATTTTTAGTACTTATTGGTTTTTCATATCATTTTGTGGTTTTGTTTGAATCGTTATTTGAATTTATGTAATGTATCATATCACTTTATTTGAATATTCGATAATAATTGGTATTAATATTATAGATTATAGAGTAAACTGCCATTTTGGTCCCTGTGGTTTGGGCACTTTTTCCATTTTAGTCCAAATCTCAAACTTTTTACATCTGGGTCCCTGTGGTTTGCATTTTGTTGCCATTTTAGTCCAAAATTCAAAAACCCTCTACTTTGACTGTTGAAAACTGATTATTTTGTCCTTTAGTGCAGGAGCATTTTGGTCATTTATGTTTAGTTTATTTTAGCAATAAAACCCAAATAAATCATCATCATCCCTAACATAATCAGCTCTCTCTCTCTCTTCTCTCTCTCTCTCTATAGCACCACCACCACCGCCACCTCCTCCCTCCTTCTCTCTCTCTTCTCTCTCTCTATAGCACCACCACCACTGCCACCTCCTCCCCCTTCTCACCACCGCCACTCCGGCGTCGTCCCATCCAACAGTCACACCCACTCCGGCGTCGTCCCCCTTCTCACCACCGACACTACATAATCAGCTCTCTCTCTCTCTTCTTCTCTCTCTCGCTGATGAAGGAGGTTCGAAGTTTCCCCAAATAAATCATCATCATCCCCAAATAAAACCCTAACTAGAAAGAAACTCAACAACAGACTTATTCTGCTATTCCGGCGACTGATTCTGCTCTTCCGGTAATGTTTCAGGCGACTGATTCTGGCGACTGATTCTGCTCTTCCGGTAATGTTTGTGGTTAATATGATGTGTTTTGATTGAATTTTTGTTGGATAAAATAGGAATTAGACTCCATACTTGTTGAATTCGGTGTATACAAGTCAATTTAGGGATGTAAACGAGCTGAGTCGGGCTGGGGTGGGCTCTGGCAGTTTGTGGTGGTGGTAGCGGTGGTGGAGTTCACGGTGGTGGTGGTGTTCGACAGAGAGGAGAGAGAGAGAAGAGCGAGATGGGTGTTTGAAGAGAGAAAGAGAGAGTGTGTGTGTGTGCAGGTTTTAGAGAGAGAGTTCACAGGGATGGTGGTGTTGGCGGCAGTGGGATGGTGGTGGTGGGGATGATGCGATGGTGGGGGTGTTCGACAGAGAGGAGAGAGAGAGAAGAGAGAGAAGAGAGAGATGGGTGTTTGGAGAGAGAAAGAGAGGGTGTGTGTGTGCAGGTTTTAGAGAGAGAGTTCATGGGGATGGTGGTGTTGGCGGCAGTGGGATGGTGGTGGTGGGGATGATGCGATGGTGGGGGTGGTGTGGTGTGGTGGTAGTTCAGAGCATTCACAAACTGCCAGTCAAAAAAGAACCATATGGTTCATAGCATTCCGGTGACAGCCTAAATTCCACAAAAATGATGGAATGGATGTTAAATGAAAAGCAAAATGACCAAAATGCCCCTGAACTAAAAGACAAAATAGGAGGTTGCAACAGTAAAAAATAGGGTTTTTAAAGGGTAAATTACTTTTTGAGTCCCTGTGTTTTATGGGTTTTAACTAGTTGAGTCCAAAAGCAAAAAGTTTAACGACCTGAGTCCCTATAAGCATTTTCTTTAACCATTTGAGTCCAAATTTCTAACCCAGTTAGAATTTTGTTGTTAAGTTTTGTTAAATTACCAAATTACCCCCTATAAAACACAGGATAGTCCTTTTGTGGGACCCACCACCCTTCTTCTCCATTTAGAGCATCCACAATAAGGCACTATTTTGGTGTTTTTAGGGAGAGAGAAAGTGATGTGGAGGAGACAGGGTGTGAGGTGGAGGAGAGAGGGTGTGAAGATGTTTGTGAGGAAAAATGAGAAAAAATGGATGAGTGTGAGTTATGTGAGTGTAGAGAGGAGAGAGGAGAGAGGAGAGAGGAGAGAGAGAAAAAATGTGTTTGTGAAAGGGGCAAGTGAGAGAAAGAATATGATTGGTTGGGCATGTGCCAACTAGGCACCCTCAAAAATGAGAAAAATGCCCCTTATTGGGGATGCTCTTAGCTCCACTCTCAAGTCCCCAACCCTAATTTCTTCTCACCAGATTTCTCTTCCTCTCTCTCTCTCTCTCTCTCTGCAATTTCCTTTATCTCTCTACAATAAGTAAATATACATAACCTATAAACAACACATGAGCCGTCCCAACCCCCCAATTTGCAACCGCAATGTCTTCTGTCCTCCTTCAATCTAGAATCCACCATCACTCACGTTCTCGTCATCAATCTCCGGCAACTAATCGTAATAGCGGTCACCACTTCTCGTTCCGTCACATTCACACGCCGGAGAATGTGAGTCAGCTCCACCATGAAGGAGCGCAAATCATCTCGTGAGAATGAGCCGGCTCCCGTCGGCGCACCGATTGTCCTCTCGGCTCCACCATGGGTATAGATTTTTTTATACTCTGTTTTGAGTAATACTTGTTCATTTTCGATTTGTCTCGTATTTCAAATATTGGATAGATTGATTGTGGTTATCCTATCCCAAGTTGAGTAGAAATTATTCATTTTGTTTGATAGTTGTTATAGCATTCCAAGATTTGGATTGATGGATCGTCGTTATCCTATTCCAAATTAGGAATTAGGATAAAATTTGTTGTTCAGTGGATATTGAAATTTAAAGCTTTATGTTCCAGTCGATGATTCTGAAAATCAGCTAAAATCATGTTTCCAAAGGCTCGTTTATGCACTTATACTCGTTAATAATCCAGATTCACGCACGATATCGGATCAAATCGTGTTATAAATGGAAAACTATATATTTTCAATATTAAATCAAAACTGAATCAAAGATCGCGATTTAGGTTTGATTTCTGTCAAGTTTGTTATATAAACTAACCCCAAAATGATCCTTTAATCGTTTACCCCTCCAATCCACTCAAATCATACCGAAAACTCGCCGGAAGTTGTTCCTGGTTGCCGAAATTGCAGAACTTCGCCGGATTTCTTCTGTTTCTTCTTTTACTCGCAACCGCTACGTGTTCTTGGTATCAGTTGATTCGGTTTTTAATATAGATAAAAAAACCCCAACTTATTTTACACTCTACAACTTGGATTTTGGGATTAAAGGGCTAGGGTTTCGGGTTGGGTATTGAATAAGGAAGGTGAATGATGGTGGTGAAGGAAGGTTGTTAATGTTAATTGGGGGATTATATATTATTTTTCTTTTTGAGTCCCTATGTTTTATAGGGGTAATTTGGTCATTTAACAAAACTTAACAACAAAATTCTAACTGGGTTAGAAATTTGGACTCAAATGGTTAAAGAAAATGCTTATGGGGACTCAGGTCGTTAAACTTTTTGCTTTTGGACTCAACTAGTTAAAACCCATAAAACACAGGGACTCAAAAAGTAATTTACCCGTTTTTAAATTTTGGACTAAAATGGCAACAAAATGCAAACCATAAAGACCCAGATGTAAAAAGTTTGAGATTTGGACTAAAATGGCAAAAGTGCCCAAACCACAAGTACCAAAATGGTAGTTTACTCTAGATTATATGTATTTTTTAATACTATGTAATATACTAATATATACAAATATGCAATAACAATTTATTCCATGTTAAAAAAATTAATCTAATTTTAGCTAAGCTAAATACACGGTTAACCACCCATAACCGACCCGCTATAACCATCAAAACCGAATAACCATAACCACCATAACCGATCGGTTATGTTTATGGTTAGCCAATAACCGACATCGCGGTTATGGTTATGGTTTTTGGTCAAAACCGACCCAAACCGACCCATACACACCCCTAGTGCTAGTGGAATTGGATTAGAGACAGCAAGATTATTAGCAATGAGAGGACCTCATGTTATAATAGCAGCAAGAAACACGGAGGGCTGCAAATGAAGCAAAACAAAACATCATTAAAAACAATCAAAATGCTAAGGTTGACATTCTTCAGCTTGATCTCTCATGTCAGTCAACGCTTTTAGGAGAGTGGGGGTGGTCACTAGTGATAGAATTCTATCACTCCCGATATCCAATCAACTCATGCCATGTCATCATCCACTATTCTATCACTAGTGATAGAAATGTAGTGGGGGTGGTCACTAGTGATAGAATTCTATCACTCACAAATTTTTTTATTTTTTATTTTAAATTAGAAATTAACAATAAAACACTAAAATTATAAATTTCATTAAAATTAAAACATACTACTTCAATTTAACATACTATAAATATTTTAGACTACAATTAAAAAAAAAAAAAAACCTACTCCTCGTCCGACTCATGAAACTCCAAACCTAGAGAACCTACTAGTTCGATTAAATCGTATCTCAACCGAAAGTGAGTTTCTTCATTACGCAATTCTTGTTGGATATTTTGTGGAACTTGAACTTGTGTAGGAGGATCCGGCACCCAATCCAGGGATATTGCACGTCCGTCTTCTTTGATCATCATATTGTGCAATATGATACATGCATACACTATGCTATGTATTGCTTTCTTGTTCATCGCACGAACCGGTCGGTGTAGTATACCACATCTACCCTTTAAAACACCAAATGCCATCTCAACATCTTTTCTTGCCGATTCTTGCAATTTTTTGAACACGATTTCTTTAGCCTCGACAGGAAATGAGGGAGCTTTCACAAAAACAGACCATGACGGGTAGATACCATCCACAAGAAAAAAGCCTTGTTTGTAATGTCGACCGTTAACATAGAAAGGAGAGGAAGGTGCGGTACCATCCGTTACGGGTTGAAACAACGGCGACGTGTGCAACACATTGATGTCGTTGTTTGAACCTGTAACACCGAAATACGAATGCCAAATCCATAAATCATTCGACGCCACCGCTTCTAGTATGATGGTTGGTCTTTTGATGTCTCCTCTAACATACGCCCCTCGCAACTCTCTTGGACAATTTTTCCACTCGATATGTGTACAATCGATGCTACCGAGCATCCCGGGAAAATGCCATCTAGCCTCATGTGTGGCGTAAATACGTGAGATGTCGTGGCTCGTCGGTTTACGTAAAAACTCTTTACCATACAACTTAATGACCGCGTTGCAAAAAACCGACATAGCTAGGTATTCATCATATTGATCGGGAGGGTTACCTGTCGCTAGTTAGCGAATGGCGGACGTGCATTTTTGTATCGACGTGAAACTTGGTTTGCCCCTCGCATCGTAACGTTCTTGAAACCATTACTCGCTTGCTTTGATGTCTCCAACAATCTTTAAAAATAATTCTTTGGGTAAACGAAACCGATCTCTAAACGTTTCGGCATTGTACAGCGGATTTTCCACAAAATAATCGTTCATTAACACTTCGTTGGCACGTATACGATCACGGTCTACCATCTTCTTCTTTGGGCGGGACGACTCGGCATCAAGTTCGTTATACACCGACACAAAATATTTTAGCGTCTCATTGTCGGAAGACGACTCGGTATCGCTATCGCTAGACATCGGAAACGTCGAATCCGTAGGGAACTCCATTTGAGAAAGATGTAGATTGTGTGAAATGGGTTTAAAATGGTTTAAAGATGTAGATTGGTGTGTGTAAAATGGTTTAAAATGGAGATATAAATAGATAAAGGGTTTAAAGGTTTTTTTTATTGAATTTTACCGTTATTCAGCAGTAAAAAACAAGCAACGTTCGAATTTTTTAATCTTTTCAACGCGTGAACCTTTCAACGCGTTACAAATATAACGCGTTATATTTGTAGTGGCGGCGGTGTTCGTGGTGGTTTAACGCGTGACAGGACGGCCATCACGGACCACCCCGCCTCCCCTTACAGATAACTTTTTAGCTCTTAACATTCCCCTAAACATCTTGATGTGAGTCTTTTAACTTTTTCTTTTTAATTTTACATTTACGCGCCTAATATATGTAGATGGTGTCTGGCAGTGGCGAAGCTTGACCCGAACGACGGGGGGTCGAAAACGTATATACCCAAAAAATTCTATAGAACCGGGGGGTCGAAAACGTATATACCCAAAAATATCTATACGCAAACTACATATATAACACTACTGAGTGAAAAGTTCGGGGGGGGGGGGGGTCTGGCGCCCCTCCCCGCCCCTTCTATACTTCGCCCCTGGTGTTTGGATTTACGTTAAGCAGATAAACAGTTTTAAGAGTAAAGTACACGGATGGTCCCTGTGGTTAACCAAAACTTTGGAATTAGTCCCCAGTTTTTTAAAGTACACGGATGGTCCTTGTAGTTTGCAATTTGTAACACATTTAGTCCCAACTTTTGCCAAAAGTACATGGATGGTCCCTGTGGTATGCACTTTGTAACTCATTTAGTCGCTAGACGTTGGGGGCTATATGCGTTACAAAGTGTAAATCACAAGGACCATCTGTATACTTTTGGCAAAAATTGAAAACTAATTGCGTTACAAAGTGCAAACCACATGATTAAACGTGTTTTTTTTAAATTAGAGACTGAATTCAAAATTACTTCTCCGGACCAAGTAAACAATGTCCATAAATCCTCGTCTATTTAGGGCATGTTTGGCTAAACTTTTTAAAACAACTTATTGGTTTATTGACTTATCAAAAAGCCAATAAGTTGTTTTTGTGTTTGGCTAAGACAAAAGTCCTTTTAGAAATGACTTTTTGCAAAGAAGAAAAATGAGGTTTCAAGAAGTCACAATATTGTGACTTCTTGGCCAGCTTTTAACTTTTCAAACTACAAATTACCAATATACCCCTTCTTTACCCCCCTTATATCTAAAAGAATGCCCATTTTAGTCATTTTACATCAATAAGCTAATCCAAACACTTTTTTTAAAAACTCCTTTTCAAAAAGTCCTTTTTAACTACAATAAGCTTAGCCAGACATGCCCTTGAAAAAAAAAAAAAAAAAAAAAAAAAAAAAAAAAAAAAAAAAAAAAAACCATGTGTTCTTAGAAATGTCCTCTTCATCATCCTGCCTGTTAACAACAAAACCCTGACGAGCATCCCGTATTGAATCATCGTAGCTCCATTTGTGAATCAAAGAATGTCGTCATCATCCTTTCGAAGGCTTGTTAATGGATCGTCTTCTTTGATCACTTCAAGGATTACCAGCTCTCAGATGCGATCCAAGCACACCATCAGCCGTAAGTTTTTCATATTCAACTTTTGATTTAAACTTTTCGATGTTGATTTTGATAGAAGAAAGTTATTTGAAATCTGACATCAATTTCCTGATGTAGTAGACACATTTGTATTATTTATAGTTTTAGACTACTAATTTAGGTTCAAAGTTTGTTGCACAACTCTTGGGCGATTATGAAATTTTGTGATTGCATTTTTAGTCATGTACTTGATATAATAATCGTAAATGTAATTATTCCTATATAAAAGCACCAGTTAGTCATAATAAGCATAAACACAATTATCTCAAAATAATGTTTCAAAGGTCTAATGATTGAACATAAACTAAACTAATGACCGTGCTATGCAATTATAGCAGTCCAAAATATAATAGCCGCTTAATGATATATAGGTTATAGCGGTGGTATAGTGGTAATTTTTATAGCATGTATAATTTAGATGCATGATTGTGTGGTCTGAATTGACATTGTGTTGATTTCTAGGAAAAGAAGTTTCTAATTCATAGTCGTTAATTGCAATGATAGCGAGCGCTATAGCGAATAGCGTAGTGCTAGATCATCGCTATCTAATGTTTAGCGCTCAATAGCGAGAATTAGGGTTTTTTTAATAAAATATTAAAAGCCAAATTTTTAGGCATTTTAATTTCCTAACAGCTGTAATCTTCACTAATTGCATCAAAAACCTTAAATTCGTGAATAAAAATCCTATTTAAAAAAAAAAAAAATCTAATACGTTATCGCTAAACATCAAATAACACTCGCTATCGCTACGTAGTGTATAGGTAGCTTGTCGCTACTTACCGCTATTCGCTATAAACAACTATGTTCTAGTTACATTATTATTGGCTTTTGATTTCGCTATGAACTAAAGAAGTTAGCAATGCATATGGAAGAACTATATCTGACATTAAAAGCTGGAATGAAGAACAGATTAAGTGCATCAACGGTTTATTTATAAAACAAATTTCATTGGTGACTAAGTGACTTGTAGTCTTCCAACCAGTTTGTAGTTTTCTATCAAGCATGTAATCACGGATATGTAGTTTTTTTAGTTTTTTTAAGAACCTAAACTCACTGCATTTTGCCACATCTTATAAAAATAGTGAAAAATATAACATACCTTAAATCAGATACTGTGTGTTTGCCTCAGTAATCCCAACTCACTTGCTGCAGTAGAAGTATATTTTTCATAGTGATTAGATCTTTGGTTCCTCAGAATCACACATAGTATTCGTACTAAGTTTTAAGCCGTTTATAGTTCTGTAATGCTAAACTAGTTATACTGGAGTCATAAATCTACAGGTGACTTCTAAATGGAATGTTGGATCAGAGATAGAATGAGAAAGCATAGCTGACATAACTCTTAAGTTACTTTTGTTAGTACTCGTTTGTGAATGTTCAATCAGTTTAAGATATTTGGTTCTTTCTTTTGTTGTGTATTAAGAAATTAACATAATTCAGGCAGAAGTAAATTACTGCAGAATCAGGACAACATGATTAGAAACACTCAAAAGTCACGAAAAGAATCGATTTGATATCTAAAATTGTTTTTAGCAAAATAGTACTTAAGATTCAATTTCTACAGGTGCTCATAACGTCAGCTCTGAGAGACCGCTAAGACAATTCGTCACTGGCAAAAGCAAATCTGCCGGTAGAAATTCCGCAGGTCGTATTACAATTTGGCACCGAGGTGGTGGAGCAAAAAGATTACAAAGAACAGTTGATCTAAAAAGAAACACTTCATCTGTTGGGGTTGTCGAACGAATTGAATACGACCCAAATCGCACTTCTCGTATTGCTGTAGTCCGATGGGTGGAGGGTGCAGAGATTGACCGCCACAAGAAAGTCAACACCGTTGAAGACCTTGCACTACCCACCCGTAAGTTCACACCTACCATGACAGTTCAAGGTCAATTCGCATTCTCTTCTCTACCCGCGATGCAAGAAGAAAGAAAGGTTGTTCCTTTTGGGCCTAAAACCGATCATGTCTATGTTGGGCTTCCTAACGGGTCAAAAAGCCCGTTTACTAGTAAAACCACACCCATAGGAACCCAAATGACAAACGTGCGGGATGTATTTTTATCTGTGTTTTCTTCTTCAAAAGTTGATAAAACATCTTATTCCTTCGTGAACACTTTGGGCTTACCGAGAATGGCAGTAGCAGGAGCAAGGCCTGAATTCTTTGTTCCGAGATCGAAAGATGATGTTAACGATAACGAAAGTTTGTCACTTAACGAGATCAAAAAGTGGGACAAGGATAGCATCGCGTGGGCCCATAAGATGAAACGTAACGCAGCTGTTTCTTGGCAGAGTGTTAGGGGACACGCGAAGTCAGGTCTTATTGAACTAGCTGGACAAAATGGGTCGAAATTGAACTCGAAATCGATAGACAAACAGAAAAGAGATGGGAAGTTTACTGAAGATTTTGCGCCTGTAAGTTATATATTAGCCACACATAAAATGGTAGCTGGGAAGATGGTGATGAATCGGGATTCATCTAAACGGTCAAATGAAGAATTACTTAATAGATATTGATACTGAAGGCGGGTTATATTTCAAATATGTTGAACCTAGTTGTGATGAGACAGCTTCATGGATTCAAGATAAATTCTGCTTTCATGTTTTGTAGTGTTTTTATGAGCATTGTATGTTTTTTTTGTGTTCTGAAGTATTTTGGTTGTGCCCAGGTAGGTATAATGCACAACAATGATGTTATCTGTTGGCAAGGTCTTTGTTGAACTATCTTTTGGTTATAAAGGTCTAGTCTTTTGAACACGTGTTGATAGCGTTTAAGTTTTGACTTCGTACGAACCGAACGGCACCAACGAAATTCCTGCCGGGCGTACCCGCTGCGAAGCGCGGGCATGTTAGGTAACATGTTCAAATGGGTTGGTTGGACTCATAGTCTAGAGGTGCCTAAATAAACGAGTTGTATGATTAGCTTAACATGTTAAAACAGTTGAGTTGGATCAACCAACAAACATGTTACTATGTTAGTACTAATTTTTGAATTTCAAAATAACTATGTTAAATATTAGTTACAAATAATTTATCACATTGAGTAATACATACAAGTTATGATCTATTTGAGAGTTTTGGTCTAGTTCATTTTGAGAGTTGACCATAAGAAGTCAAAAGGTTAATGGTGAAATGACAGGAGGTGCTCGTGGAATTGGATTAGAGACAGCAAGAGTATTGGCATTGAGAGGAGCTCATGTTATAATAGCAGCAAGAAACACGGAGGCTGCAAATGAAGCAAAACAAAACATCACTAAAAACAATCAAAATGCTAAGGTTGACATTCTTCAGCTTGATCTCTCATGTCTCATGTCAGTCAGAGCCTTTGCAGATAACTTTTTAGCTCTTAACATTCCCCTCAACATCTTGATGTGAGTCCTTCATTTTTTTTTTTTACATTTACGTGCCTAATATATGTAGATGGTGTTTGGATTTACGTTAACAGCAGATAAACAGTTTTAAGAGTAAAGTACACGGATGGTCCCTATGGTTAACCAAAATTTTGGAATTAGTCCCCAGCTTTTTTAAAGTACATGGATGGTCTTTGTAGTTTGCACTTTGTAACACATTTAGTCCCCAACTTTTGCCAAAAGTACATGGATGGTCCCTGTGGTGTGCAATGCGCTACAAAGTGCAAATTACAGGGACCATCTGTGTACTTTTGACAAAAGTTGGGGACTAAATACGTTACAAAGTGCAAACCACAAGAACCATCCGTGTACTTTTAAAAAACTAGGGACTAAATCCAAAATTTTTGTTAACCACAGGGACCATCCGTGTACTTTACTCCAGTTTCAATAAGCAATCGCAAACACCACCAAGTAAACAATGTCCAAAAATCCTTATCTAATTAGAAAAAAAAAAACGTGTGTTCTTAGAAACAATGCTGGTATTATGTTTTGCCCCTACCAACTTTCACAAGATGGAATCGAGATGCAGTTCGCGAGAAATCATTTAGGTACATCACCCTCTCAGTTTTGGGTGTGCCCGGGTAGGTATAATGCACAACAATGATGTTATCTGTTGGCAAGGTCTTTGTTGAACTATCTTTTGGTTATAAAGGTCTAGTCTTTTGATTTAGTGAAATGCTATTGATAATACATTCTAAATTGTGAAACTGTTTGTCAATATCAAACACATTACATTCAAATATTTAATCATTTGAAGTTGCTAAAATGGCATTTTTATGAAGTTTCTTTGTGATAATCTTAAAGAGGGTACCTGTAGGACATTTTTCCATAGAACATAAGCAAATTCATAATTCCTGCGAGAAACCATGCGCAAAAAAATATTATGAATTTTCTACAAGTAGATTTCACATTTATATATGATCACATTCACACACGCGCGCACACATACACACTTTCTCATGCCCTCTTCCTGCATTTCCAGTCAAGTAATTAAGAAGATATAAAACCTCCACAAAAGAATAAACAAATAAAAATAAAGAAACGGAAAATAACCTTTAAGAGCCGGGAAAGCTCATTTGCGTGCAATAAATTTGCCAATTTCGACTGCCCGTATGCCAGTTTATCTGAATAACTGGTTCAATCAACATTTTTGTCAAGTTGTTCATCTTTATATACATGTACAATTTTTCAACTTTATAAGCACATAGAAGTATAAATTTAACAAGAGTTTCCGCGTTATGATTGTAACTATAAATGTTGGTACTTATAAGTGTGTAAATATATATTTCTTTCTGGTGACCATGATAACCGTTAGGGAAAACTCATGACACACCAACATTAGTGGGACCATCTTACGTTGTGTAAGCTGGATTCAAACCTGAGACCCACTGCTAGTGGGAATCATGTGCTTACGGTTACCACTGTGCCAACCCTTGAAGGTTAAAAGCTTGTTAGTATGTCTAAAGATGTCAAAGAACAAATTTTAAAATGTTACCTGTTTTTATCATTAAGGGTGTCAAATTTGATCCCTTCTTTATAAGTGCGGAGATGGGCTACAGAAGACAAATTGACGATTCTACCCTAGACACCGGTAGCTAAAGCAGTAGATTTCATCTTGTCAAGGGGTAGCTTTGTCAGGTAAAAGTGGCCTGAAAATGGTCATTCCATTGTGATCACAGGACAATAAAGTGTTAATAATTTCACCAACTTTAGCTCTTTTATGTAATATATCATCAAATTATATAAAAATTGTTTGATATTGACAAACAGTTTCACATTTTAATTCCAAGTGTCTAATATTTTTATATACGTGAATATGGGTTCATTACATTAAATAGAACTTACTCTCACATGTTTGTCATTTTATTGCATGATCACGAGAACCCGCGAGGGAAAACTCACGGGCCCCACCAATAATACTCTGCTAACAATGTAGCTTAAGTGCACCTTTTTTGTCATTATATTAAAAAAAAAAACTAAAATGTTCAAAAAAACAGAAAGGTTTTTTTTTTTTTTCATGAAAACAACCAACATAAGGGTGAATGTAAGTTACATTTCGGGGTAATTAACACGTTATTATTTTTCTGGAAACAATGAATAGAAAGGTGAAAGTAAGTTACATTTCGAGGTAATTAACACGCGGATAATTGATAATAAAACAGGGGGCAGCAACAACATGCTATGTAGCAGTGCATCCAGATATGAAAGGGGTGAGTGGCAAGTATTATTTGGATTGCAATGAATGGCCTGCAAGTGATTTTGCAAGAGATCCTAAGTTGGCTAAGAAGCTTTGGGACCCACGTACTCCCCATATAGACGTCGGGGCAGGGGGCTAACCCCTTACTCCGATAGCTTCACCCCCCTCACCAAAACATCTAGCGAGATACTGGCCACTGAGAGGGTGAAGAGCTCTTTTCCCAGGCCACCCCCATAAAACCAGGGCCGAAGGCATAGCCAAACGAATATTGCGACTTTCACAGGGGCTATGGCCATAAAACTGATGATTGTATGTATCTAAAAAGGGAAATAGAGGCCGTGGTAAAAACGGGTAAATTGGCTCACTTGGTTAAAGAAATCAAAGAGGGGGGAGGAGATCGTAAGGGGAAAGATGTGAGGGAGCCAGGTAGGGCAGACGTAGATATGATCAGGTGAAGAGATGAGTTTAACACCATTAGGAGTGTAAAAGCTAGGGTCCTGGGCCCCCCAGACCGCATGAAAGCTCCCATACTAATGCCACACCTGGAGGAACACGAGGTGCAAAGACTCCCCCTCAATATTTCGGCCGTCATAGCCGGACATAAGGTAGCCAGGATACATGTAGACGGGGGAAGTGTAGTAGATGTAATATATGAACACTGTTTCCTGAGGTTTGACAGGGATGTCAGGGACAGACTTGAGGAGGACTCGATTCCTCTCGTTGGTTTCAACAATAGTGTATCTCAACCCCTGGGAAAGATTAGGCTCCCATTCACCGTCGGGGTAGGAGACCGTGTCCAGACCATAACTCTCACTTTCACGGTGGTCCGAGCACCCTCAAAATACAATGCAATCCTAGGAAGGCCGGGGATAGATGACCTGCAAGCACAGGCTTCAACCCCACACGGAGCTTTGGTATTCTAAACGCCGAAGGGCTTGGCTTGGGTAAAATCTTCATACGAAGTAGTGTCTTCCGTTTCTGAGGGGGGAAGTACCTGAGAAGCCTCGAAAAGAAGGGATAGAAGAATGGGTCCTTTGCGACAGATTCCCGGAGCAAACAGTTAAAGTGGGAAGTCACCTCAGCGACAAATGCAAAAGTGCTCTCAAGGAATTACTTCTCTTCAACATAGATGTATTCGCATTTCAACACGGAGACATGACCGGGATTCCGAGAAGCCTGACCGAACACCGGCTTAATACGTACACTTGGGTGCAACCGGTAAAGCAAAAGAAACGGAGCATGGGCCCCGTCAAGAGAAGGGCTGCATGTGAAGAAACCAGGAAGCTACTCAGAGAGGGAATAGTAAGGGAGGTGAAGTACCCTTCCTGGGTTGCCAACCCAGTCATGGTCAAGAAAAAAGATGGAGGATGGAGGATGTGCATAGACTTCCAAGACCTGAATAAAGCGTGCCCCAAGGACTGTTATCCCCTCCCAGAGATAGACGTCCAGGTGGATTCCCTATCTCAGTACCCCCTGAAGTGTTTCCTCGATGCATATAAAGGGTATCACCAAATACAAATGTCACTGGAGGACGAAGAGAAGACTGCATTCATCACGGACGAAGGAACCTTTTGCTACACTAAAATGCCCTTCGGGCTAAAAAATGCAGGGGCCACCTACCAGCAGTTCATGAACACCCTCTTCAGGGAGCAACGGGGACGTAACCTGGAAGTGTACGTTGACGACATCATCATAAAAAGCCTAACGAAGACAACCATGATAGAAGATATAGAAGAGACCATACGGACCATGCAAGACGTGAACATGAAACTAAACCCGGGAAAATGCTGTTTCGGGGTAGAGGAAGGAAGGTTCCTGGGAGTAGTGGTCACCAAGGCCGGGATCAAGGCCAATCCGGAGAAGACCCAAGCTGTGGCCGAAATGTGATCCCCTCGGTACATAAAGGACATTCAACAACTGAACGGGAGACTGATTGCCCTGAACCGTTTCTTGTCAAAGGTAGCTGACAGAACTCTCCCCTTCATGAAGGTGCTGAAGGACTGTCCCCAGACAGACAAGTTCAGATGGACCCCAGAAGCTGAGACAACTTTTCGGGAAATGAAAGACTACATCTGTAAGCTCCCCACCTTAGCTACTCCGGTCCCCGGAGAGGACTTGCTCCTGTATTTGTCTGCTTCAAAGACAACCATAAGTGCAGTAATGATGGTGGAGAGGGAAGAAAAGCAAATCCCCATATATTTCATTAGCAGAACCCTTAAGGGCCTTGAGGAACGTTACATGCCCCTGGAGAAGCTAACCCTAGCACTTGTTTTTGCGTCCCGAAGACTTAGAAGATATTTCCAGGCACATAAGGTCACGTTAATGACAGATCAACCGCTCCAAAAGGTACTCAGGAGACAAGAGCTATCAGACCGATTGGCCAAGTGGGCAGTTGAGCTGGGAGAACACTCCTTGGAATACAAAGCCAGAACAGCCATGAAAGGACAAATACTGGTTGATTTCCTGGCTGAGGTCCCGAAGGATGAAGAAAAGGAACTCCTGAAGTGGGAGGCCATGGAAAAGGAAGAAAAGGAAAAAGAGGATGAAGTAGTATGGAAGCTACTCACAGATGGGGCCTCAAGCGAAGAAGGAAGTGGAGCGGGCATCACGTTGATCAGCCCCGAGGGAGTCGAACTAACTTATGCCGTCAGACTAGACTTTGAGAACACCAAAACACGGCGGAGTACGAAGCCCTTTTGGCAGGATTGAGGCTGGCTAAGAAGGTAAAAGCGAGGCACGTGGAAGCTAGTACTGACTCACAGCTAGTAGTCAAGCAGTTCCACGGGGAGTACGAGGCTAAGGATAGCACAATGGCCCAATACGTGGCCAGAGTAAAAGAAACGGCCAAGACCTTTAAGACCTTCAAACTAGAATACATCCCCCGGGGAAGAAACAGAAAATCCGATGCTCTTAGCAAGCTAGCTTCCGTAGCTTTCGATCACCTAGCAAGAAAAGTCAAGGTGGAGGTCCTAACCTCTCCCTCCATCGACACAGAAGAAGTAGCTACAATCGAAAATGCCCAAGAGACGTGGATGACACCGATTGTAAAATTCCTCAAAGACGGAATACTACCCGAGGGTGACTGGGCAGCCCGGAAGATAAGGGTCAAAGCTTTACAATACAAGTTGATTGACGGGGAACTTTACCGAAGATCATACTTGGGCCCATCATTGAAATGTGTCGATAGTGAAGAAGCTAAGTATGCGATTAGAGAGATACACGAAGGTATTTGCGGCATGCATTCTGGGCCAAGGACAGTGGTGGCAAAAGCAATGAATGCAGGATTTTATTGGCCTAGGATGTATGAGACAGCGTCAGAAGAAATCAAGAAATGTGACAACTGCCAGGTCCATGCACCCATGACACACCGTCACAAGCACCCAATGATACCAGTGTCGACATCTTGGCCCTTCCAGAAGTGGGCCATTGACATTATCGGGCCATTTCCAGAGGGCCCAGGAGGGGTCAAATATGTGGTGGTCGCTATTGACTACTTTACCAAGTGGGTCGAAGCAAGACCCCTGGCAAAAATTACAGGAGAACAAATGAGGCGGTTTGTGCTGGACAACATCATATGCAGATATGGAGTGCCAAAGGAGCTAGTAAGTGACAACGGAGTCCAATTTGCGGGAAAGCCTTTTAAACCATGGTGTGAGCAGATGCACATACACCAGGTGTTCACCTCCGTCACTCATGCCCAGAGCAACGGATTAGTGGAAAGGGCGAACCAAAGTGTGATCAAAGGGATGAAAGGGAGGCTAGGCAGGAAGCAAAAAGAATGGCTGGAAGAACTGCCTTTCGTTTTATGGGCCTATAGAACCACCCCCAAAGACTGCAATGGGGAAACCCCTTTCAGCTTGACCTACGGGACGGAGGCTGTCATCCCAGCTGAAATAGGGTCCCCAACTGCAAGGATGAGGCTAAGAGAGGCTGAGAACGAGCAAGACCTCCGGATGAATCTAAACTTGCTCGAAGAAAGGAGAGAGATAGCGGCGATAAGGGAGGCCAAGTATAAGAAACAGTTGGAAAGCTATTACAACGCCAAGATGAAAAAGCTCAAACTCGTGCCCGGAGACTTGGTCCTGAGGGCAAACGAAGCCAGCTTGCAAGAAAGCACCGGAAAGTTGGGGCCTAACTGGGAGGGGCCCTACCGGGACACCTAGGAAAATGGCAAAGAAGGCTGCAAACTGGAAACGCTCCAGGGCAAGTGTAACCATCCTGGTTTACACACATGTTTTGTTTTGACTTGCATTGTAACAACTACCGTATTTGGAATGAAATTTATTTGAACATACTTGCTTTGTGATTATACATGCTTATACCAATACAAACACGTGAAACAATTGCAAATTTGTTGAGATTTATGCTATTAAACAAGGTTACATAAACTATAAGGGCCTATTGTGACATTTTGTGAAACTACAATCTAAGGGACCTATTTGTCATTCTTTGAAACTTTAGAAATACAAGGGTTAAAAGCGCAATTATTGAAAACTACAAGTTTAGGGTTCTTTTAGTAATTTTTGAAACTTATTTTATAAAAGAAATAAATAGATATTTTTGAAATAAAAGTCTAGGGTTCAATCGGTCATTTTCTCAAACTTAAACTCTAGGGACTAAAGCTGATTTTCTTAAACTCATTTTAACTGAATAGTCTAACCAGGTTAACTCTCATGTAAAGGTTTTCTTCTTTAAAACTTAACCCAGTTAGTTTAACTAACTGAATAAACCAGGGACCATTTGTGACATTTTCCGAAACTTCAGGGACCATAGTTGCATATTTTCGAAAGTTCAGGGGCTGATTTTGTAAATTTCGGAAACTTGAGGGACCATTTTTGTAAAAAAAATGAAACTACAGGGGCCAAATTGTAAATATCCAAAAACCCGGTCAAAAGGGGGTCCTTCTGTATCGGACCGGCCCTTGCCTGGGATCGAACTCGAGTCTCTACGTTATAAGCGAAGTGTCTTAACCAGTTTATCCTCCTGTACAGGAGGGATATATTTAGAATTTAATTCCTTTTATATACAATTTAGGATTTTAATAATTTAATTAAATAAATTCAGAAATTAAAAAGGTTTTTAAACCTTAAAGAATCGGCCGAAACGGGACTCGAACCCGCGCCCCTCCGCTCTCAACCACGCGCAACAACCAGCTGGTCTACCAGCTCACATGTGTTATGTTCTAGATTGTATAATATATATATATTGACTTTAAAATCAGATCTGATTATTTACACAGCACCGCAGGTCGCGGATTTCGACAAAAAAATCCACCAAAACCGATTTTAATCCATTCTTTTGACCTGTAAAGCTTACCCACATGATACCCAACCCATCCCAACTAATCCTAATCATTCAAACGACACAAATTCGTGCTGTAACAACTGGAAATCGGAACTTTTTATAAAAAAATTAAAGTAGATCAAATCCACTAATTCTTGTCGAATCTGAGATCCAAACTTCGTGTATTTAAGTTCCCTACATTTCTAGCAACATTCCACACCATTTACAAACACTTAAACACCCGAAATCATCGGATTAAAACCTACAACTCGCCGGAATAGTCACTTTTTAGCCGGAATTTTTCAATCCGATCATCCGTCAATACCGGTTAGTTTTTCTTGTGTTAATTAGTTAGTTTATGCCTATAGAACGATTCCTAGGATTTAATTTAAATATAACATAGGTTTGCCCGTAGAAATCATGAGTTTGACTTTTAGTTTGACCGGGTCTTCTGACTTTGACTTCTCTTTGGAGAAGATGACCAGACCCTGTTTGGTTATAAGTTTAGCAGTCCTAAACCCAACACAAACAGAAGCTTAGCCCAGTGGTTAAGACTCTGTTTGGTTACAACACAGACCCAAGTTCGAACCTTGGGGTCTGCATTTGTTTTTAATCGTTTTATTTTTAATCCTTTTAACCTTTTCATAATTTTTATAACTTTATTATATATAAAATCTGTAAAATTATTTATAAAACTATTTTTTTTTATAATATTAAAACAGTTTATTATTAAATAATTCATAATAAATCCATTTTAAGAAATAAATACTGAAAATTTCAGATTAATTATTTTAAATGCTAAACTTTACAAAAATAATACTTTTACTGGTATTTTATATAATTTTGATATTTATATAATTAAATCAGTTTTATTACTTATAAATATAGTTTAATTTAATATATTTAAATTATATAACTATATAAATTTTATCCAAAATTATTTTTATGACAAAATATGCATTATTCTGAGTTTATATAAATTTAGAATCTGAATTTTTATTATATTTAATTATTTAGATAATTAAACTTGTATAAACTTATTTATTGTTATTTTAACAATTTTAATTCATTTTATTTATTTAAATTGATTCCAAGGCCATAATAATTATTTTAAATCAGTAATATTCAAGTTCAATAATTAAAAATGTTATTTTTACTTATTCATATTTAATAGAATTATTTTGATAGTTAGTCATGTAATTATCATATTAATTATTTTAAACAAAATATTTATCATTTATCAAATAATATATATTTTAAACCATCTAAATTAATTTATAATTTTTATAAATTAATTATATCACTTGTACAATATTTGGCCAATAATCATTATATTTAATTATACTAATTAATTATATTTGATTTATTATTACAAATGTTTATATTAAATCAATTACATATTTTTGCAATTTTCTAAATTTATGTTACATTAATATTTTTCATAAATAATTCCCTTATATCATATTCATTTTCCGAGTCCCCAATTAAGTTATCCAAACCACATAGTTACCGTTTAGCCAAACCCTATCAAATCCTATAGATTTAGGATTTCCGTTCATACAATTAAACACATTTGTTGATACATATTCCATATTGTTGCATGTTCAATCAATTAGAGTGACGTGGAATCTTATTTCCAAGAACTCTCACACTTTGCATACTTGTTTGGACTTACCCGAAATCAAGGTGAGTTAATAGTCCCTTTTTACAATTATTTTTGGGATGAAACATATGATACGATGTGATACAAACTTATTTGCTATTTGTGGTTCCCCCGATTGTTTTTGCATTTGCTTAATACTTGTTGTTGTTTCTTTAAGAAGTTTACGTTCATCAACTTGCATAAGCCCATCGGTTGTATTATAGCGCTATAGGATTGACACCCCATCCAAACTTCCAACTTTGCAATTTTGTTGTTTTTGTTTGGAACCACTACATACATACATACAAGGAAGGATGGATGATATTTCCGAGTATCGTCATAGGTTTGAATGTACCATTAAGTAACTACTTGTATTACTCTTTTGCTTAAGACATATCGCATGCCACAGTGTTAACTCCTTTTCATATCACATTGTTATTTTTGCCTAACAAAACCTATAAATTCACTCAACCGTTTGTTGACCCAAATATTTTCCCTAACATATGTTTCAGGTGACAATGTTTGATGACATGATTTGCAGGAATATTTTACATAGGATTGATCAAGACTTATGCCTTAGATTAAATCCGAATTTATCATTTGTGAAACAATTTATGTTGTATTTGTTTATGTACTCTTATAATTTCAGATGTGAATGCAATCTATTGAATTGAACTTAAACTATATTTCAACTTAATCTAATCTTCATGTGCTCAATTGCATTCTATCAAGTTTCGTGACACCTTTGGCTTTTCCGCCTCCGGCCGGGGTGTTACAGATTGGTATCAGAGCCATGGTTATAGGGATTTAGGTTATTAGTAATACTTTGACCTAGACTATAACCTACCTAGGACACTTTTCCATTAGCAAATTCTTCCATTATCTTTGCCTTTGTCTTCATCCCTATCCTTATCTTTTGTAACCAATGCCTCGTCACCACAAACCTCATCTTTAGATTTTACAAATGCTCATCATCTATCCTTAGGTGATTATTTTCAAAACCTCTTTTGATTTTCAAACCCTCGTTAAAGTTTTGGGCTCTAATAATGAACTCGTGCAATCTGGAAGGGTGGGTGCCTGTATTCCGAGATTTTCTGTCTAGGCAAGCACTTCGTATAAATCCCAACTCGAGGGACCAGTTGTGCTTACCTGGGAATTCTTGGGATGAGTGTCCACTTATAGGCTAAAGCATGACTTCACTAAGTTATAAGAACCCAATTACTTTGACTTATCCCCGATGTTGCTTATTCGTAAAATAAATGATGTCAATCCCATCACGTGTTTATCCTCGTTGATTTTGTAAAATTATTCTACCAAAAACATTTCATTTTAAATTCCTATGATCTTATGTTTTCCCCTACCGCTTGTAGATGCCTCCTCGTCGTGCACCACAAAACGAAATCCCAAACGCAGAATTGGCAGCCCTTATTACTCAACAATTTGCCGCGGTTCTTCCTAATTTGGTTACTCAACTCGCACAAGCTACCGACAGAAATGGAATCAATGGAAACGGTCACGGAAACAACAACCACGATGCATCTTGTAATTTCAAACAGTTTAACTCTTGTCATCCCGTCAAATACACCGGAAACGAAGGTGCAACTAGACTACTGCAATGGTTCGAGAGTATGGAGAACACATTCCGCCATAGTCAGTGTACCGTGGCACAAAAAGTGGAATTTGCAACGAGTGTCTTCCAAAAGAGGGCACTAACATGGTGGAATGGCATCATGAGAGACCGTGGTGCCGATGTCGCCATGGCTTTGACTTGGGAAGAACTAAAGGCCCTCATGCAAAAGGAGTTTTTCCCGCGCAATGAGATGCGAGCATTGGAAGAAGAATTTCACGACCTTGTGCAAGATAGTGGCGAAAACCGCGCCTACATCGACCGATTTGAAGAATTGTGCATCCTTTGTTCTAGCACATCGTTATTGACTCCCGACCGCTTGATAGAGAAATTTATCGGTGGTCTTCCTAGTTGCATCAAACATATAGTGACCGGAAGCAAACTGGCCACAATTCGTGATGCTATTGAACTCTCCGCTATTTTGACCGATGCTCAAGTCAAGGAAGGGAACTTAACCCGCAAGGGTGATAAGAAAACACCATCAAAGGGTTCGTCTGATTCAACCAAGGCAGTTAACGTTGGGGCTCAGTCTTCGAGGAACGCAAAGAAACAAAAGTCAGCCCAGAATTTTGCTATCACTACACCTGCTCCTGTTAATCAGACTCCTCCTCCGCCTGCAAAACGACCATATGACGGTAAAGCACCTCCCAACCAACCAGCACAACCCCGTGCTAGAAAACCATACAATGGAACTGCACCTCTGTGCAACCAATGTAATCTTCATCATCATGCCAGTGTACGATGCCGCAAGTGTTTAAATTGTGGGCT
The DNA here is from genome assembly GCA_030545235.1 of Helianthus tuberosus. Classification (NCBI taxonomy): domain Eukaryota; kingdom Viridiplantae; phylum Streptophyta; class Magnoliopsida; order Asterales; family Asteraceae; genus Helianthus; species Helianthus tuberosus. Next base: position 62,079 of record JARYGA010009458.1, on the reverse strand, counting down.
TATTGGTCATACAGCTAACGTTTGCCGAGTTGCTGCTACACAAAACCAAGATGTTAACAACCCGGCTGAAGGACGTACTCTTAACGCTGGAGTTAACGAGACTCGTACCAACAATGATGCAGTTATAAACAACTAGGGTTTTACATTTCGATTTCTTTTGCTATCCAAGACTCATGTACACTTTCCAGTTATGATAAAAGGATATTTCGTTTACAAACTGATATGTTTATGCAAATGCGTGTATTGTGCGACTATATACCGAAACGCGGAGTTCTCATTAAACAACTCTCGTAATACAATATATCTCAAATTTGATTGCACATTCTTTACCAAACCTATAAACCCGTCTATCCGTGGAACACGTATAGTCTTGTTGGCTAGTGTAAAACACGTGAGACACACACATTATTTTCCATTTTTGAAACAAAGCATCTTTCTTTGATCATGTCCATAATTTATCACTTGGCAAGATAAGCTATGCAGACTATGCAACGAGTTAAGTAATTATGAGATTCGATGCATGGAAACCATAGTGAGTCCCGTTAAGTGTGATGGCATAAAATCTATAGTGATTAGATAACGAGGCGATTGTAATATCATAAGAACATGGTGGATACGCCGCTGGTACTTCCTATATATAAGTGTTCTTATTGTATTATTTGTCGTAGCGTTATCCAAATCACTTGAGGATTTTATGTTATCCCAGAACCATTTGTGTTAACTGAAACAAGAAACAAAAAGCCATCTATATTCATTTCCGTTTCTGAAGAAGTATCCACTGAGGAAAATAAATTATCCATTCATTTTCGCTTCTGAAGAAATATCCACTGGGAAATGAATAATCCATACATAATCCTTCATTTCCACTTCTGACGAAGTATCCATTGAGGAAAATGAATTATCCATTCATTTTCGCTTCCGAAGAAATATCCATCGGGGAAATGAATAATCTATCCTTCATTTCCACTTCTGACGGAGTATCCATTGAGGAAAATGAATTATCCATTCATTTTCGCTTCCGAAGAAATATCCATCGGGGAAATGAATAATCTATCCTTCATTTCCATTTCTGAAGAAATATCCACTGGGAAATGAATAATCCATACATAATCCTTCATTTCCACTTCTGACGAAGTATCCATTGAGGAAAATGAATTATCCATTCATTTTCGCTTCCGAAGAAATATCCATCGGGGAAATGAATAATCTATCCTTCATTTCCATTTCTGAAGAAATATCCACTGGGAAATGAATAATCCATACATAATCCTTCATTTCCACTTCTGACGGAGTATCCATTAAGGAAAATGAATTATCCATTCATTTTCGCTTCCGAAGAAATATCCATCGGGGAAATGAATAATCTATCCTTCATTTCCACTTCTGACGAAGAATCCATTGAGAAAAAAATGAATTATCCATTCATTTTCACTTCTGAAGAATATCCATTACGGAAATGAATCATATATTGACATTGTACTTGAACAAAATACCTACTTTTGTTGTATGCAAAACAAACGATGTTATCATTGCTAGTGTGAAACACGTTTTGATTCAATTAATGTTGTGACGATAATTATTTGATTTAAATGTTACTTCGACCTTATTTGTTCCCACACTTAACTAGAAGTGCAATGTGGACCATGCGACGAAACGAATAATTATGGGTGCACGCTTAATTACGAGGTTCGACGCATGAGAATCATTGTAAGCCTTGTTAAGTACGGTGGCATATAAAAACATTATGTGGTTATGTGATTATCCATTATTTGTTTATTTGTACACCCAATTGTTTGCCTAATATTTACATTACAAATTCAGCATAACATAAGTGTCATGCAAAACAATTTCTATACAATGATCCTCGTAGATTCCTCGAAATTATCAACACCTAACAATGCTCTAGAAACTAACGCCATGCTTATCTTTCTAATCATTACAATTACATTCTACGGTCTCTTTCGAATAAATTTCGGGACGAAATTTTCTAAAGTAGGGGACACTGTAACCATCCTGGTTTACACACATGTTTTGTTTTGACTTGCATTGTAACAACTACCGTATTTGGAATGAAATTTATTTGAACATACTTGCTTTGTGATTATACATGCTTATACCAATACAAACACGTGAAACAATTGCAAATTTGTTGAGATTTATGCTATTAAACAAGGTTACATAAACTATAAGGGCCTATTGTGACATTTTGTGAAACTACAATCTAAGGGACCTATTTGTCATTCTTTGAAACTTTAGAAATACAAGGGTTAAAAGCGCAATTATTGAAAACTACAAGTTTAGGGTTCTTTTAGTAATTTTTGAAACTTATTTTATAAAAGAAATAAATAGATATTTTTGAAATAAAAGTCTAGGGTTCAATCGGTCATTTTCTCAAACTTAAACTCTAGGGACTAAAGCTGATTTTCTTAAACTCATTTTAACTGAATAGTCTAACCAGGTTAACTCTCATGTAAAGGTTTTCTTCTTTAAAACTTAACCCAGTTAGTTTAACTAACTGAATAAACCAGGGACCATTTGTGACATTTTTCGAAAGTTCAGGGACCATAGTTGCATATTTTCGAAAGTTCAGGGGCTGATTTTGTAAATTTTGGAAACTTGAGGGACCATTTTTGTAAAAAAAAAATGAAACTACAGGGGCCAAATTGTAAATATCCAAAAACCCGGTCAAAAGGGGGTCCTTCTGTATCGGACCGGCCCTTGCCGGGGATCGAACTCGAGTCTCTATGTTATAAGCGAAGTGTCTTAACCAGTTTATCCTCATGTACAGGAGCTGATATATTTAGAATTTAATTCCTTTTATATACAATTTAGGATTTTAATAATTTAATTAAATAAATTCAGAAATTAAAAAGGCTTTTAAACCTTAAAGAACCGGCCGAATCGGGACTCGAACCCGCGCCCCTCCGCTCTCAACCACGCGCAACAACCAGCTGGTCTACCAGCTCACATGTGTTATGTTCTAGATTGTATAATATATATATATTACCCTAAAGACTTAAAGTACAAAGTCGGTGGCATGCGCCACCGACATGCATGTGGTACCTTCAATTCGGTTCTTTGTCTAAAATTACAGAATTACCCCTCATTTCAACCTACATACTACCTATCCATACAAATACTGTTTTCACACGGCGTTTTCTTGCCGGGCAACTTTCAAGATACACACAACCACCGTCTTCACGCACCGTACCACATCAGATTCCACAACAACTATTAATGCCACTTCATCGTTGCTAAGAAATCCCTGATACGACGGGAATGTCTTTAAAAGCCGGAAAAGAAAAAATATTGTAGCTAGAACAACAGAAAAGATGTTGAAAGCTTACTGTGAAACCCTAGCCGACACAGACCGGGTCGAGATAACCACAAGCAATGCTAGATCGGGACTGTAGTAATCCTAAAATCAATGCCGGAAATGGCCTACGCCGTCGCCGATTCGGGCGATTTAGTGGTTCGCCGGTCGGACAAGTTCGGCGCTCGAACCGGTAAGTGCATATAAATCACCCTTATCTCATCTCCGACGTCTTCTCATTCAAGCCAGACGTATTCATGATTGAAGCAATCCAACATCCCCATCTAAAATCCAATATTTGGCTTCAAAACCGATGGCTATAAACTGATCTTAACCTTAGGAATATAAGATTTTTAGGAGAAAATTGTGGATTTGATTCAAAATCCTTAAATGTATACAGAACTTTCAGGATAAAAGAAAGAAGAAGAAGAGCAGAGAGAGAGAGGGTTTAGAGGCGGCTGTATAGCTTTGGTACATATTAGGGTTAGATGGTTTAAGCAAATCCCTTTAAAATTATAGATTTTACATGTTTAAACCTTAGGATTTCAACAAAACAACTTCACACTCCTTGGAATTAAAAGTATACAATCTCATGTAAAAACTAAATAATTTACATAACAATAACAATTAATTAATTTAACTAAGAATAAAAAGATTTATAACTAATAATATATATACATATATAAATATATATATAATTAAATTGTGTAATGTAAAATTAGTACATTTTAATACTATCCATTATTTTATATAGTTTGGAATATAAATTATTTATAACGTCTTCCGGTTCTTAAATCCGGTTTAACCGGTTGGACCGGTTCGACCAATGAAACAGTAGGGCGTCTGGTTCGATGTCCGGTCTGGTTATGAAAACATTGCTAAAATGTCGGAAATGGCCTACGTCGTCGCCGATGTAAACTCAGATGCAGTTATCATCCAACGTTTAGCTAATATTTTGGGTCCCTAGAGGTCACGGTTGTAAACACGGGACCCACCAGAGCCGCCTCCTCCTGGAAACGATAGGTTCGTCATCGTCGTCCGCCTTGGCTGTGAACCACCGTGGATGTCCGGTTCAGTATTTTGTTTTTTTATGGATTGAAATTGGGATTGTGTCTAATTTTATTGAGTGGGAAAGATGACACAACGATAAAAGATTGAAGAGAGTTTAACGATGCTTCGTTGAGGGAGAGAGAGGGGTTGGATTGGTGGGGGTTACGACTGTGATGGTGTGAGGATAAGGTCAAACTTTGGGTAAAATGCCTACACAAAATAGTTTACTTCTGGGTTGTGAATCATATATAAAAGGCCAAAAGCCAAAACATATAAAAAGCAGGTGACTGGTGAAAAAAAAACCCCACCGTGGGGCTCCAACATAGCTCAAAGGTGGGCACTTGGTTTAAATGTTAACAATTTGCAGCAAACTGAAAGGTGGGCACTTGGTTATGTTTGTTGGTTGAGTTTGGCAATGGTCAAGCTTCGATTTAGCTTTCAAGTTTCTCTTTGTTTTGTTTCTTCGTCTGTTTTTTTTGTATATTTTTCGTTTAAATTACTTTATTTAAATTATTAGGTCGCAACGTGCGTTTAAAAAAGGTCGGACTTGTGTTTCGTAACAATGGTTTTACAATTCAATTTTTTCCGTGACTTCTAATTTTTTTTCCTAAATTTCGGTTTCCGTAACAGAACTTACTCAAGTTCATACTCTTCTTTCTAATTGCCTAGCGACGTCGATTTCACAACCATAACCTGGTTCGCGACAATGTTTCGATGTTGCTTTTGAAGTTTGAGAACGTGCCCTTTAACACGTTAATGTCGTCGTAAGACCCTGCTGGAACGCACGAGAGGTAATTAGTGTCTTTCGTTTAAAATACTTTTTTAAATTTATAAAGTTGTACCATGTGAGGCATAATATGGTTTTAATATGTTTTCGTATAAATTCGAGTTTGTCTACGTTTCAACGTAAACTTGGTGTACGCTTCCGTGCTTTATTTTGTATGTTTCATGCGTATGAATTGGGTCGCATATAATACGTTTTGACTTGACGGTATAAATTTGAGTTAGTCCGATAAAAAAGAATACGTGGTATAAATTTTACTTACTTTACGTTTTGATCCAACTGCAGGTTACCTTGAGTTCAATAGGATACGTCCGCAACGCACGTTTTTCGTATGGTTAACGCATTACATAACGCTTGGATTAGTCCATTCGACGTTTAAGGCGTACCCGCGCCGCAGCGCGCGCGGGTCTTAGTGCTAGTTGACTTTAAAATCAGATCTGATTATTTACACAGCACCGCAGGTCGCGGATTTCGACAAAAAAATCCACCAAAACCGATTTTAATCCATTCTTTTGACCTGTAAAGCTTACCCACATGATACTGATGGGTTGGAAAAATTCCATAGCTTAATGGTTTTAATTTCGGTTAATTACACGAAGTTACTTTCTAGAATACATTACTTTGATATGGTTTATGTTTTGCAGGCATTGACGGGTTTAAGGTGCATTTTAGAGATTTACTGAAGCTTTGGGCGGATGCTAGAGAGAACATAATTGAAGAAAATGCAAAAGGAGGCAAAACTGAGCTGAACTCTGCGCCAGAAACAGTCCAAACTTCATTTTGGCTTATCCTGAGCTAGAAAATGAGTTTCGGGGCTTATAATATATGCATTTGGGGTAGCTCGACGGGACGAATCAAAATATACGGTTTTGAAAGGCCAGAAATTGACGCATTATCGGCTGCACACCGGCTGATTGGTAAAAACGGGATTTTTTAGAGAAAAAATCAATTTTGGAAAAAGGGGAGTTACACTTGAAATTGAGTTTGAAACCACTTCTTGAAGAATCACCTACCATTCATCTCTATTCCATCACTACTCACAACATCACCCGAATCACATCAAGATCATCATCAATCATCATTCACAATCAATTCATCCTAAACCCTAATTCTCCATACCATAAATCCTTCCACCATCATCCTTCACCGAACCTTCGTCGTCCATCAATTCTCCATTGTTCAAGCTTCGAGATGACTCCATTCAAGTTCCAAGCATCCGGTGTTCAAGCTTCTTCAACCATGAGCGGCTAAACACCTTGGTTTCACCCTGGTGTAGGTAGTTGTTTAATTTAGGGTTTCGAATTGTTTCTTGCTTCAACTTTGTGACAAATTGTGTTTGATTTTTGAAACCTTTGACAATAGTTTGCATTTGTTTCGTATTCGTAAATTGTCGAACGATGTTAAAAGTTATGACTTTACGAAATGGTTATGTGTAGTATGCATTGTCTTGGTTAGGTTTTACTTGTGTTGATTACAAAGTGCATTCTTGTCCGTTTTTCGAAGCGTTGATAGTTATTTGCACCTAAGTCACGGTACACCAAATCCGCTAATCATATGCAATTGAGTTGGATCTAAAAACTTGTAGAAACCCTAGGTTGGCAATTACCGAAACCGGGTGTGAACCCTTTTTCTTATTATTGTTTAGTAATCAATCTTTCTTGCAATCGTTAATTAGTAGTTGTTAATCAATTAAACCAATTTTATTAGTTTAAATTCACATCTTTCAACTAAACAAAAATACAAAAAATATCTGGAAAGCTTCATAAATTGTGACAATTGTTTTAATTCAATCGAATCCACACGCAAACCACATACTCTTCGTGGTTCGACCCCTTGCTACCACTAACTATTTGTTAAGGGTAATTTGGGCATATAAATATTATCTTTGACCGGAGCGCGACACTCTGATCAAATTTTGGCGCCGTTGCCGGGGAGTTAGTGCGCTTTGTGTTTGGATATTTGTTTGATTTTTGTGATTAACTGTTTAAGGTTTATTTCTTTTTGGTTACTTTCTCTTTTTCCTTGTTACGCGTGTGTGCTATTTGTGCAGGTTACAGGTAGTGCATGCATACAAGAAATTCCGGGAGGACTTCACCGTTGATATTCAAACCGGAGATCGAGAGAGTAGTCCGAAGAAATCTAGCCAACCGGTTGGAAGCAACACTTGCTTCTGACCCATCTGACACCCATTCACCACTTACACCATCCGTTGAACCTAGTTCAATTGATCCCCAAAACTTAAACCACCCAAACAACCAACACCAATTTCAGTATCGAGGAAACCTTCGAGCCGCCCAAACCATTCAACAAGATCAACCGGGCGGTGGTAACAACTCGAGACCACCAACACCACCATTCCAAAATTGCGACCATAACAACAACCAAAGAACACCCACACCACCACATCCAAATTCCAACCGACAAAACCCTTTACCTACCAACATCGATGACCGAAATGTGAATTCCGATCGTAGGGGTAATCGTGATCGCGGCAATCCCGCGAATGAAGACCCATTCTTCAACATCGATGACTTGAGGAATGCAATCCCCGATGACGAACCGTATAGTGTTCCCGGTTATAAATCGCCGGAACACATGAGTATTCACTCGGAATACTCGGATGACGGGGGAAATTACGATGAGAGAGAAGACGATGGTTGGGGGTATGTGAACCGGGGTAATGCTTACAATGCACGGGGGTTTGATGATGAAGAGTTTGGCTATCAAAATGCCAATTTTGTGGGGAACGACAACTACGGTTATGAGTATGGCCGGAACGATGGATACGGAAACAACCGAAACCCACGAAACAATAACCAAAGGAATCGGGATGACGGTTACTATAACAACAACAATAATCCTAACCGTAACCAGATTCCTCATTTTGTGGGCAGAGGTAACCAAGGTGGAAATCAAGGTGGACATCATGGGGGTAATCGAAGACGAAGAGAGCAAGAAGTTGATGGTCCACGTCATCATCAACAACCTCCATGGGGAGTCAATGACCGTTTTAGGCCGGTGGTCACTGACAATGACTCACCGATTGTGTGCGAAAGAAGAATGTTTGATTGCAAGCCCCATTACATCAAAATCCTCCCCCACTTCAATGGGAGGTCCAATGATGAACCGTATACTCATTTGGCGGAATTTTCGGCCATATGTAGTACTATCGGAGGACATGACTCCGCCTTGGAAGAGGTAAAACTTCGGTTATTTCAGTTTTCTTTGAAGGACAAGGCGAAGCAGTGGTTTCTCACACTTCCGGCGGGTAGTATTCGAACATGGGCTGAAATGCAACAAGTTTTTCTTGATGAATATTACTCAATGGCGAAGACCGACGATGCTAGAGATGAAATTCGGTCTTTTCGCCAACTTTCGAGTGAACCGTTACATGAAGCCTTCACCCGATACAAGGAATTGATTCGGAAATGCCCTCATCATCAAATTGAAAAATGGGAGTTGGTCAAATGCTTCGTAAGGGGTTTGGATGATGAGACATGGAACCACCTTGAGTCGACTAGTAATGGAACCTTGTTAAGCAATCACGAGGACGACGATTGGGAGTTCCTTGAAAGGATGAGTAAAAGGTCAAAAGCGAAAGAGTCGGCTGATCGAGCCAAAAAGCACCCCACCTCAAGGTCTTGGCCCGACCGTGATGCGAGTTCTAAGGATCGAATTGAAACATTAGAGCGTGAGTTGGCTCGCATGAAGAAAAGGGAAGCGAATGCGGTGCAATACGGCGTATGTGAAGAATGCGGAGACATCGGTCACCGGACCGAGAATTGTCAAGCCACCGTGGAGGTGAATCAAGTGTATGGGGACCGAAGGCAATATGATATGAACTCCAACACTTACCACCCCGGGTTGAGAAACCATCCTAACTTTAGGTATGGTAATGCCTCCAACCAAATGAACCCGAATTTCCAATCGGGAAATCAAGGTGGGTATTCGCACCAAACTCGCCAAAGAGGTTACAATCAAGATGGTCACGGGTCGACGAATAATCAAGGAGGTGGTGGTGATTTGAGTGCCAAAATGGATGCAATGCTTTCAATGATGCAAGAGTCCAATAAAGATAATGAGATTCGGGACAAATCACATGAAGCATTGGCAAAGCAAGTGGGCCAACTCGCGGAGGAAGTGGCTCAAATGAGAGGAAACATTGGAAAGCTTCCAAGTGACACTACGATGAACCCAAAGCATCAAAGTTCAAGCAAGGGAAATGTGAGGAATGTGCACATCAGCGCGGTAAGTCTTCTTTCAAATGATGAGGTTTGTAGTAGTGTTGAAAACATTCCACCACCACAATGCGTTAATGGTATAGTGGAAAATACAAGTGATGAGTCGGAAAGTAAAAATGAACAAGAAACGATTTCACAAATTAAAATTGAAAACATGAATAAAAATTCTTTTTGTGAAAATTGTTTAAATCAAATTAACTCGATTAATGCATCAAAGCTTGAAGAACGGTGCCCACCAAAGGATGAGAGGTGGGAAATTTTTAAACAAGCAAAAATTAATTTGCCGTTGCTTGATGACATTAAAAAAGTTCCGGCTCACGTGGAATGTTTGAAAGAGTTGAGCATTGAAAAACGGCACAACAAATTACCCGAATCGGTTGATTTGATTTCTCATGTTAGTGCCGTTTTATCAAGTGCGCTCCCCCAGAAAGCTCAAGATCCGGGAGATCCTCTTATTCCAATTCAAATTGGAACATTTAAAATTGAGAGGGCGCTCTTCGATCTTGGAGCTTGTGTGAGCATTTTACCCGGGAGTTTCTATGACCAATACGATTTTGGTCCATTAAAAAAATTTGATACTTCCGTGGTATTGGCCGATCAGACTCCTACACATCCAAGGGGGATGGTGGAGGATGTGATTGTTAAGGTGGATGATTGCTACTACCCAGTTGACTTTTTGGTAGTAGACTATGTTGGGTGTGTTGAGGACACCCAACCGATAGTCATACTGGGTAGACCGTTCCTGACAACTGCTAATGCCATAATAAATTGTGCAACGGGAACGGTAAGCATGAAGTTTGGAGACCGGGAATTAAATTTAAATGTTTTTCCAAATTTTACCAACCCACTCGGTGAGGATAAGTGTCCTAAAAAGGACATGAATCCAAACAAAAAGGTATGTGCTATGGATGGTAGGTTTGGAGAAACAAAGAAAAAGACGGTCAAGAAGAAGAAGGCAAAGAAGTCACCTCAAGAAAAGAAGAAGGAAGAGGATGTGCGGAAGTTTGGACCGTTTGGCAACAAATGGTATGAATCACCGGTGGGTGATTTTGAGGAGTTCGTGGGCGGCAAGCACGCCATTCGACCACCATGAGGTGGTAAGTTAATTGTTGTTGTATATTTTCTTTCACAATTCGTTGTAGTTTATCTATTTAGTCTAATTTAGTGTTAGTTTAGTTTATTAAATTAAAAATAATAAACATTTTGTTTGGATAATTTAGCTTTGTTTAGTTTACTAAAACTAATAAAAGATGTTGAGAAGTTAAGTTGTTTTTACATAAAAATGATTTTAATTACAAAAAAAAAACTAATAATAATAATAAATAAATAAATTTTGTAAAAAAAAATATGGATTTTTAGTCAATTGTGACATCAGGATGATGACATATATGACATCCTTACTTCTTCTTCAAATGAAAAACGCAGAGAACAGAATATAAAATGAAATTTGGCCGGAAACAGGGGAGTATCACGTCGGCATTTTTGATGCTTCTCCGGTGGGCGTCGACGACGCGAATTCCGGCGTCGTCGACGGTGAATCAGAACTTGACGTCGAACAGAGGTGGCGTAGGCAGACAGTTTTGGCGTTGGGTGGATTTTGGTGACGGAGTTGGCGTCGCCGACGGTAATCAGGATGTGGCGTCGCGTAGATGTTGCCGTAGACAGCAACATAAGGCGTCTATGGCTGTTGTTTGTTCCGGTTGGCGTCGCCGACGCCTGAGTCACCGTCGCCGACGCGAGGTGCTCCGGCCAAAACACTGAACGGTTGTTTCTTCGTTTTGTCAGATCCAAGTCATCAACATTTGTTTAAAACCCTTCTCTTAAAATCGTTTGATGGGTTAATAGATGAGATTCAAGTTAAATTATTATATAATAATAAGATTGTGGTTTATATCGAGATAAATTTATATCACATATTTTAATTAAAGGCCGATAGCATCTTTGAGTTCAAAAGATTATTAGTTGCTATTAAAAGGCAATTTTAAGACCCAAAGTCGCCCGAACCAGAGATGTCAGGCAGGATGGTCAAGTGGTCAGTAAAATTGAGTGCCTATGATTTAGTATATGAACCTAGAAATGCCATAAAGTGTCAGGCTTTAGCTGACTTTGTGGCTGATTTCAGTAGTGACATTCAGGATGAGGTAGACCTAGAAGTCCAATAGTTAGGAGAATCCTCAGGATCCTGGACATTATATACTGATGGTGCATCTAATGTACGAGGTGTAGGATTGGGAATACTACTAAAATCGCCACAGAGGGACATATTACCCCAGGCTATTAGATGTGAATTTCCTGCTACTAATAATGAAGCAGAGCATGAGGCTTTAATTGCAGGATTAGAGTTGGCTAAGAATATGAGCATCAAGAATTTGCAAGTATATGTTGACTCCTTGTTAATTACTAACCATTTTAATGGATCCTATGCAGTTAAGGGTGAGAAATTAATCGAATACCTCGATATTCTCAAAAAATTAGCAGGATATTTCGATGTTTTTACACTTGAACAGGTACCAAGGGAGGATAATGCTGAAGCAGATGCCTTAGCAAATCTGGGATCATCGATCAGGATACCAGAAGGGACCCAAATACCAATATTACATATCTTGTATCCTGCAACGAATCCTCAGGATAAAGAAGTAGTGAGTATTCAGGATCCTGGAACGGAGTATCCTGAACCGGATCCTATATCCTGGACGGCTCCAATCATGAGATATCTCAAGGAAGGACACATCCCCAAAAATGAAAATCCTAAGGCATTTAGGATGAAGGTATCATGATTTACTATTATAAATAATGTTTTATACAAGAAATCTCTTGCAGGACCGTATTTGAGGTGCTTGGAGGATCCTGAAGCAAGAGAAGTACTTCAGGATATACATGAAGGGGATTGTGGTAATCACACCAGGGGCAGGTCATTGTTCTAGAAAGTATTAAGAACAGGATATTATTGGCCAACGATGAGGAAAGACGTTGCGGAGTATGCTCGAAGGTGTGATGCATGTCAAAGGCATAGTAACATACTACATCAACCAGCTGAACCACTATATCCTGTAGTTTCCCCTTGGCCATTCATGAAATGGGGGATGGATATAGTAGGGAAGTTACCAAAAGCTCTGGGAGGAAAAGTCTTTATGCTAGTGATGACGGATTATTTCTCTAAATGGGTTGAAGCTGAAGCATTTGTTCAAGTTAGAGACCAAGAAGTAGTATCCTTCATAAAGAGGAATATCCTGACCAGGTTTGGGGTACCGGCGGAAATTATTTGTGATAATGGGTCCCAGTTTATAAGCAAGCGGACTACCGACTTTTGCAAGAGTTGGGGGATCAAAATGATTACGTCGACTCCGGTACATCCTCAAGCGAATGGACAAGCTGAATCCTCGAACAAGATAATTGTCAATAACTTAAAAAAGAGACTTGGAGCCAAAAAAGGAAGATGGGCAGAAGAATTATCCTTTGTTTTGTGGGCTGATAGGACAACGGTAAAGAATGCAACAGGCCAAACCCCATTTTCCTTGGTATTTGGAGCAGAAGCAGTGATCCCAACGGAAATGGCAATACCTACTGCAAGATCTATCCTACAGGATCCTGAACAGAATCCTGAAGCCTTATGTCAGGATTTAGATACTATAGATGAAAGAAGAGATGCAGCAAGGCTAAGGATGGCAACATATCAACATAGAGTATCCAAAGCATATAACAAGAATATAAGAACTAGGAGATTTCGAGTTGGTGATTGGGTGCTAAGAAAGGCTTTTCAAAATACCACTAATCCTGCCGATGGCAAGTTAGCTCCAAAATGGGAAGGACCATATGAAGTTGAGTCAGAGGCAGGAAAAGGAGCTTATCGACTTAAGAGTATGGAATGGGATATGCTACCAAGATCCTGGAATGCAATACACTTAAAGCTCTATTTCAAGTAAGGATAGAATTTAATTTCTATCTCAGAATGGTATGTATTCTATCTTTTTAAATATATTTGTTTATTATCTTGTACCCAATACTGACTTAAGCATCGGAGGGGTGTTAGCCAGGCTAACACCCGCCTTAGTTTACAGTTGTTTTGCAGCATATGTTTCAGGATATACACTCAGGATAACTCGAAAGATTAGAGGATTGGCCCCCTCTCTCACGTTTAAGGGATCCTGATCCCTTCAAAGGTTTAAAGGTATTCACCTTTCTTTTGAATTGGGTTTAAACACCTCGCCTGGAGCGCAAGTTATCTAGGTATAGTTCAAGGTAGCGAGACCAGTTCATGTAAAAGTGGCTGACAATTTCGTTACTGTTGGCTATATCCTGGATCCTGAAGGTATATGAGGATTGATCACCCTCTCTCACGGAAGAGTATTTTCGTACTCTCTAAGGTTTAAAGGTTTTCACCTTTCTAAGATTTGGAGTTTTTACACTCTCGCCTGTAGCGCATGAAAATCAGGGTTTATCCCCAGGATATCAGGGTTTATCCCCAGGATATTAAGGGTTTATCCCCAGTATGCTAAGATTCATTTCAGGATATCAAAAGTTTTGCCTCGGGGTGTTCGAAATTTATTCAAGCCAAAGTATGAATACATTTGCGTTTCTGTGTTGTACACAGGGGACATATATTATACTATTCGAAGGGTGGATCCAAGTCTGTAAGTTTGAACTGGGGACGTTCCCAAGATGGAAGATTGGAATTAACTCTCTAAGAGTCTTTGGTATGGCCTCTCCTTTTTTCAAATGATTTAAGTCTTCTAAGTTATATGACGATATCCTGATCAGGATATCTGTAAGAATACTTGTCAGGATATTTTCAGAATGTGTTCCCATAATATTCTTAAACATATTCAAACATAACGATTTTCATAAGTAAAATCTGTACACCAATAACAACAATAATAGAGTCAAAAGAGAAGTTATATTATCAACATACCAAAAGATGTGCTCTTAGTTTCACCTCAAAACAAGGCCCATCCACTAAGAGCACTAGTAGTTCCTTACCATATTTACCCAACAGTTGAAGGTTTCGTCTCAAACCGAGACCCATCCACCTCCAACTATTGTATTGTTCAAAAAGCATGCAGGAAATGTAAATTGTTCAGGTGCAGAAAAGTAAAGTGCAGAAAAGTAAATTGTTTAAGGGATTACAGACCAACATTCAAACTTAAAAAGGTGGGCTCTGGCCTTGGCACGTATATCCGTCATCGCCCACCTGAATGCCCTCACACAGCGGCATCATCTCCAACCTTCTCCGACTTCTCAGCACCAGCATCCTGAGCAACATCCTCACCAGCATCCGTCCCAGCATCTGCTCCAGCGTCCTTCTTGTCTCCAGCCTGGTTCACCACCTCTGCTGACTTGGAAGATTCACCGGCTTCAGTAGGAAGTGGCACAGCTTTGCCCCCAAACTCTTTTAGCTTGGCCACCCAAGATTCAACCGGCCAGGATGGGCATACCAGGCCTGTCTCTTTGGCCTCGTAGGCCATCTTGATGCGAGCCTGTAGCAAGGAGACGATAGCGGAGGCTTTGATTCCTTCCCGGAAAGAAACCATGGCCTGCTCGTGATCCATTTGGACAGTGGCAAGTTTGAGCTCAGCATCCTGGGTGACCTTCTTCAGCATGCCCTCATAGTGCCGGGTCTTCGCTTCAGCAATGGCACCTTGGTCAGCAACGGTGCTTTCAAGCTGTTTGATCCTGGCCTCATGGAGTGCAGCAGTACCACAAGCATCATTGTATAGGTGGAGCAAATGCTGGAGGCCCTGCACATCAATTTCAGGTATGAGCCAGAATATATTAACCAGGATATCCTGTCAGGATATCCTATCAGGATATATGTGCAGGATATATGCGCAGGATATATGTGAGGATGTTACCTTGTTAAGGAAGGATGTCATTGGCTCTAAGGAGTCAGAGAAGCTGAGTTCATCATAGGAGAACCCTTCTGAGCCTGGAGCACTGACTTCAAGACCTTTCCTCTTTTTTGCTGTGGAAGCACGAGTCCTTGGATTAGCCTTGGGAGCCGGGAGCGGTTTGGAGCTGGTGGCAGCAGGGGTCTCTTTCTTGACTGTGGCTGGAGTTGGGTAGCTGTCAAGTTCGTCGAGGTCTAGATAGACTGGAACCTTGCTGGAGTCTGCACACAGGGAGTAAAATTCTAAATTTCTCCTAAGAATATCAAGTGAAAACATGTATGTACAGGATATTTTGCAGGATCCTTACCAGACATGTTTGCGCTTGAAAGAGGACTTGGAGTTGGTGGAGATGGGTTGAAACTTCTTTCAGCCTCTGGAAGGAGTCTGATGGCGTCTATCCTTTTTTGAGAATCAGCAAGAGGAGGTGCAATCTTCCTGAAATCAGCTGCATGCACAACAGGAAAAAGAAAATCAATTAGTTCAGGATATGAAACAGGATAAGAGACAGGATCGTTCTTAAACCCTAAGTCCAACCCTTTTTCAACCATTGTACCGGATATTCCGTTCCACCAGGGATTGAGTCTCTTTTTACAAAGAAAAACTTGGATTGCCAGTTATCCTCGTTCCTGGTGGCACGAAGTATCAGTGGGTCACCGGAAGTGGAATAAAACAGAAATCTACATGATCCATGGCATCTAAGCTTGTAAGCTAGGGGGAGATCATGGACAGAAAGATCAGGGATGTGGTTTCTCTTGATCTGGTCAAGAACAGACAGAACACGCCAAAGCATTGGCATTGTTTGACTAAAGGAGATTTTGGTAATGTTGAAGAATTCCGCGATGAAATCCGGAAAGGGGAATTGTAACCCTAAGGTGAAGGGAAAGGCACTGAAGCATATCCACTCATTGGAGACCATATCCGACCGGATTTCTCGGTCAAACGGTCGAAATACAGTTCCTTCCGGGAAGATACCGGAGGATTTCAAGGCCGACAGGTGGGCACTATCAAAGGTACATATTTCCTTCTCCGGTTCTTGGAGAAGGTTCTGTTGGATGAATGTGGGAGCCGAGTCACCTGAACTGGATCTTGTTTGTCTCGGCATTTGGTCACCTGAATTTTTCGCCGGAGAAAGAGAATGAAGATAAATATGAAGATTAGAGAGAGAATGTTACCTTTTCCTTATCGATTGTGATTAAAAAAGAGATGAGGATGAGAAGATATAGGGTATAATGAGTAAATATAGGCTGAGTAGTTGCAAACGGTCACATCATTGGTATTATCTCTTAATTACCTCGGTCTTCGTGAAAAAAGGTAACATTTTTGGGGACAATTGTTATGGGCGAAATTCTGAGCCCATATCCTGAGGGATATCTTGGATTATATCTTGGTTATATGATATCTGTTCACATCCGGGATGCTGATTCAGGATATTGGTAACATCCTGAATGGTATCCTCAGGATCACTAACGGATTATGTGCAGGTACGTGAGTTGGAAGCTAGTAACGTTCATAAGGAATCATCTCGCGGGAGACTCGGTCCAAGTCGTTCAAATAAAGACGTTGAAGCCGCATTACTCGGTCTACAACGTTAACTATGGAATATTCAGAGTATCCCATATTTATAGGAATTATCGTTTGTAATTTGTTACTATAAATAGGTGGGTATACCAGATCGAATAGGACATCACATCAACACTCGCTACACTCTTACACTTGTTCTCTAGCAATTTTTACTTTCGCACAAAAGCATTGTAACACTTAGCGATCTGGTCTATATCCTGCACTGTATCCTGAAGTTTAAAGCAATAAGAAGAACAAGGCAGCTGCGATTGTCAGCTCCCGAGGTTTTATGCCGGCGATCTAGATTGATCAAGGGCTTTCCTCGTACATCTCGTGTCACCTCCTTTTACTTTTTGCTCATTGTTTGATCGTAGATACAGCTCAATATCCTGAGCCGTATCCTGAATACAGTTTTTTCCAAACAACTTAACCAGCATATTTTCAACACACTTTTTAGCACACTACCTCACTTAACTAATTTGATCACTAAATTGCTTCGGTAATTTTTGACCAAAACAGAAATTACCACAAAAATACAAATCTTCTTAGGAATAAAGCACCAATTACCCCACTGTTATAGCTCATTTTCTAAGTATACATATCCTGACTAATATCCTGCTTTTAATTGTTTATCTGTGATCAGGATACTAGACGGGGATATTGCTAACATCCTGGGTGATATCCTGAGGTATATCGAATTAATCACGTGCAGGTTAAAGACTGGGACTTGCTAACGGTCAAATGGAGTTCTTCTCCTCAAGACTCGGGCGTATTTGTTATGTGGAAGACGTTGAACCCGAAAGACTTGGTCTATAACGTTCGAGTGGGAATATTCGCCGGATCCCGGAAGTTTAGGATAGTTTGTTACATTATCTTTACTATAAATAGATGGGGGCGGATCAGTTTAAGGCACGCAATTTTACATCAACACTCTCAAACACTTTCACTCTCTAGCCCATCGTAAACATCATACACACAACACTTGTATTCGAATTACATTGTAACACATAGTCGATCCGCACCACATCCTGCACTGTATCCTGATATTTGAAGCAATAGAAGAACAAGGCAGCTGCGATTGTCAGCTCCCGAGGTTTTATGCCGGCGATCTAGATTGATCAAGGGCTTTCCTCGTACATCACGTGTCAACCTTTACTTTTTTGCTCATTGTTTGATCATCGATACAGCTCTATATCCCGAGCCGTATCCTGAAACTGTTTTCATATCTAATTTGGTTAACACATTTTTCGTACATAATTTTAGCACACTACCTCACTTAACTAATTTGATCACTTAATTGCTTAGGTAATTTTTGACCAAAACAATTTGGCGCCCACCGTGAGGCAAGTGGTGCTACTTTTACTAAAAATCTTTGTAAAATCGTTAATCGGTTTTCTATTTTCAAAACTTTTTGCCATATCGTTTACAATGGCCTCAAGATCAAACATGAGCTCCTCTACTATGTCCGTTGCAACCTCTGCTACTACCGGTTCGGTGCTTCCACCACCTCCTCCAAGGATGCCATTTTCTTCACAATCTCAAGATGTTATCCCTACTCGGAGTGTTCAGGGATCTGCTCCCGTTTTAGCCTCTAATGATGAAATTCTGACTTTATTTGGAAGTGTGCAGGAACAAATGAGACAGCAACAGGAGACTAACCAAATGCTGTTAAGAGAAATATAACTCTTAAAAGCTAGCTCGAGCAGACCTGCTGAAGAAACTGTCACTCCTATACAGCCCAGGGCTCTGAACTTCAGTTCCGCAGTTTACACCGAGGATAACAAGGGGAATATCGTCCCAAGCCATTCTCAGAATCATACCCCTGAGATACCCTCTTCGGTCAGGATGTCGACTGTGAGGAGTTCAGGATATGCTTCAGGATATGGCCAAAATCCTCAGACCGGTAATGTGTCAAATAATAATATTCTTGCTACTAACAACAATGGCTCTTTGCAGGATGCAGGTATGACGTCAACATTTACCCGGGAGCTCCAAAAATTGAAGGACATGATATCCAGTGTACCTAGAGTGGTCCAGCCAATTCTGGAGGTATCCCAAGACAGTCACAGGATATCCCGCTTTGCATATCCTATCTGTGATGCTGAAATACCAAAGAGATTCCAGACTCCCAACATGAAATTGTATGACGGGACTACGGATCCTGAGGAGCATATTGCCCAGTATAGGGAACGGATGGAAATCAATCCTATCCCCCCAGATCTCAAGGAAGCATGCTTATGCAAGGGATTTGGTTCTACCCTGACAGGATCAGCCTTAAAATGGCTGCTGAACGTCCCTCCTCACTCAATTACTTCATTTGCTCATTTGGTTAATTTATTTAACAATCAATTTTCTTGTAGTCGGAGTTTTGAGAAACTAACTAGTGATCTTTACAGGATAACTCAAGGGCCTCAGGAATCCTTGAGGGATTATGTGAACAAATTCAGTCGAGAATCCTTGGATATCCCACATCTTGATGTTGCAACAGCTGTGCAAGCTTTTAAGATGGGGTTACAAAAGGATTCTCAGTTTTATCAGGATCTTGTAATGAATCCCTGCAGGAATCTCGACGAAGCTCGTAACAGGGCTTTGAGATATATCCGTTTGGAAGATGACAAGAAGATGCAGGAGAGAATGAATTCTACCTCAACCTATGAATCAACTAACAGGAAATCAGAAACCTCATATAAGCCATATCGCTCCAAGCCATATGGCAGAAATGATAACAAGAAAGTGAATGCTGTTGAAGACGAGGATCCTGAAGAATTGTCACACCCCCAAAATCCACACGCGGAGTATCACCGCTTGGAGGCGTGACTGACCAGGACCAAGCCACCAATCATATTGAACAAACATATACGTAAACATAATTCAACCAAACAATATGAAAGGTGTTCAAAACCCAAAGCATAGTTAAGTGTTTAGCGGAAGCATTATTGTAAAACCCATAGCAAGTATTAAGTATGAAATAAGATAATGTTTATAGCATGGCACACACTGCCATGTCCCACAACGACTGTTCCTCCCTGTGCAAGCTCCATGAGTACCTAATGACCTGCAAGGCATGTAGCAACGAATCAACAACAAAGTTGAGCGAGTTCACAGATAGTTGTTTGGTTACAGTATTCATTTCATAAATCGTATATATTCGTTTTGTAAACCATGTATCGCGTTAATCCTTGCTGCCAGTCCAGGCATGCGTGCGATGATTAGTGGGGGCTTCCCATGTGTTACAAGACCACGCGTATCGACTGCTACGAAAATATAAGAGGTGCCCTAAGTCAATGTCTATCAGCATTGACCCTTTGCCCATAGTCCATTAGTACACGCCCGTCCGACTGGCACGGTGTGAGGTTTGTTAAACCTAATAGCGCTATTAACTAATGACCCGCTCGCCCTAGGCCTCGGCGATTAAGTCGATAATTGAGGGACTTCCTTTGATAGAGGTGATGGTCTTAAGATCGTGTACGTAGGCTTTACGTACGTGCCCTTCAATCCGAGGACAGTAGTAAGTATATCTGTACGTAGGTTTTACGTACGTGCCCTTCAACCGAGGACAGTAATAAGTAGTTTAACAGTAATGGTTGTACGAGCAGTTATCCAATCCCATTCCCAACCCCTGGGAATCCCATGCCTTGGCTAGTGTGAACTCACCTTGGTTTGCTCGGTATGCTAAGTATGTGCTCAAAGTAAATCAATCACGTCCTAAAGTACGCACGTATACATAATCAGTTTGTATTCAAGTTGTTTGCACGTAAACATAATCATCATGAACATCCCATTAATAACACTGAGTATCACATTGCACATATTTGTAATCATTCAAGTATTGCTTTTATACATAACAGCAGTTAACTAACCCAGTTAAGTTCTAACAGGATTAGACTAAGTTATTGGACAGATTATACATTCGGCGAAACACATATTGGCGAAACACATATTGACGAAACACATATTGACGAAACACATATTGACGAAACACATTCTGTTTCGTCGACTGCCCTTGGCGAAACACGTTCTATTTCTTCAAACCGGTTCCGGCGAAACACATTTGTTTCGTCGGATCCGTTTCGCCGTGAGTCAGCTTCGTCAACAATCAGTTACGTCATAACAGTTACGGAATCATACAGAAATCATGCAGTATTTATTCAGCAAATCATCCGACATCACCATACAACAATCATCATACAAATCAAATCAAAACCATATGCTTATCATCATGACTTTTATCACTTCAATGGCAGACAATTTTAATCACCTCAAGAGGTGATTGGACCAATTTATGACATGTTATATTTATTAAAGCAATATATCGATCATCATCATATCAGCCACATTCCCTAGCTTTAAAACGTGTGCACATAATCATGTTTCTGACAAACTCATGTGTAAAAATGAGTGCAAGGCCGATCATGTGATTATACTTAATTGGCTGATCATGCGATTATATTTAATTGGCTACACATGTATCACATCTCACATGGTCAAATAAGTTTTACATATAATGGCCGACATCCATTCTCTAATCCGATTACTATTGGACCAAAAATCAAAGTAACAATCACATATGTAAATATGAGAATAATAGCTGACAACCCTACAGGATTCTTATCCGATTGACTGCACTATCATGTACCATCAATATCACAATATCATATCATCACTATCACTCCAAAATAATAATCGATTCACGTAACAAGCAGATTGTTCATGATGGATTTAAATCTAAAAGGTAACTAACCTCCAACAGAAAGCACAACCAATCAATCGATAAAAGGGGTCTCGAGATCTCTAGGTTGCCGTCACAGTTAGAAAGCTCTAGGGTTTAAGAACTTGATAACTATACAGCTTAAAGATAACCCTAATCTAATATAATCACGTACTCGAGTTTGGGCCCGTACTGGGCTTCGCGTAACAGTTGGGCCGGCGAAACGGATTTGCCGACGGAACGGCTTCTGTTTCGTCGGGTTTGGTCTTGGCGAAACACTTTGTTTCGTCGGGTCCTTTCATTGTGTTAAACAGTTTTAGTTTTCTAAACAGTCTCATGTTATACAACCAAACACAATGCATTTCATTATAACATAACGTCACATAACGTCGTCACATAACGTGTACAGTTACAAGTTAAACGAGTCAAACAACTACACAGTCAAAGTCAACGTGCATTTAATGCGAAAGTGAAATGTCAGAAACTCGAGTTGTCACATTATCCCCAACTTGAAAGAAATTTCGTCCCGAAATTTAGCATGCGGTTACTGAGGAAGCTAGGTAAGTTGTATCGTTCACTGGTTTTCCTGGGGTGTCACATCATCCCCCCGTTGATTTGGAATTTCGTCCCGAAATTCTGCAGTAGTAGCTTCAGCCTCAGTAGTAGTTGCATTTGTTCCGAATAACTGGGGATACTTGAGTTTCATTTGATCTTCACGCTCCCAGGTGAACTCTGGGCCGCGACGGGAGTTCCAACGAACTCGCACAAGAGGGATTCTCGTGTTCTTGAGGACCTTAACATCCCGGTCCGTGATTTCAACTGGCTCTTCGACGAACTGCAACCGCTCGTCGATAGTGAGTTCTTTCAAAGGAACTATAAAGGTCTCATCCGACATACACTTCTTCAGATTCGATACGTGAAAGACGTTGTGAACTGCACTGAGTTCAGGTGGTAAGTTCAGTCTGTAGGCCACTTTGCCTATTTTCTCTATGACTTCGAATGGTCCAACGTATCGTGGATTGAGTTTGCCGCGTTTGCCAAAACGAACAACACCCTTCCAGGGTGAAACTTTGAGTAGTACTCGGTCCCCAACCTGGAACTCGAGTAGTTTTCTGTCTTTATCGGCGTATGCTTTCTGACGGTCACGAGCTGCCGCCATGCGTTGTCGTATTTGAGCAATCTTTTCAGTAGTATCAACTACCATTTCTGGACCTGTGATTTGACTATCACCCACCTCTGCCCAACAAAGAGGTGACCGGCATTTACGCCCGTACAATGCCTCGAATGGAGCGGCTTTAATGCTGGTGTGGTAACTGTTGTTGTATGAGAACTCCACTAACGGGAGATGTTTTTCCCAGCCGTTGCCGAAATCGATTACACATGCACGAAGCATGTCTTCTAGAGTTTGAATAGTGCGCTCAGACTGTCCATCCGTCTGAGGGTGATAAGCTGTGCTCATGTCTAAACGAGAGCCAAAAGATTTGTGCATTGTTTGCCACAGTTCTGAAGTAAAACGTGCATCACGATCAGAGATAATAGAGATGGGCACCCCGTGCCTCGAGACAACTTCCTTAAGATATACGTCTGCTAGAGTGGAGAACTTATCCGTTTCCTTGATAGCCAAGAAGTGAGCAGACTTTGTGAGTCGATCCACGATCACGCAAATAGTATCATTTCCGCGCTGAGATCTAGGTAGGCCAGTAACAAAATCCATGGAAATTTGTTCCCATTTCCACTGTGGTATCTCAGGTTGTTGGAGTGGACCTGAAGGTTTCTGATATTCCGCCTTGACTCTCGCACAGGTCAAGCATTTGCTAACGTATGTTGCTATGTGGGCCTTCATGCTAGGCCACCAATATGTAGTTTTGATATCGTGGTACATTTTATCCGCACCAGGATGTACCGAGTAGCGAGACTTATGAGCTTCATCCATTACAAGCTCGCGTAAGTTGCCATAAAGTGGAACCCAAATGCGTCCTGTGACGTAGTATGCACCATCTTCCTTTTGTTCTAAGCGTTGCCTTGAGCCGCGTAGGGCTTCAGCCCTGACGTTTTCTGGTTTCAATGCTTCTACCTGAGCATCTCGTATCTGAGAAGGAAGACTAGAATGTATAGTGAGTTGTAAAGCTCGCACACGCTTAGGCACGGTGTCCTTTCGACTGAGGGCGTCAGCCACAACATTGGCTTTGCCTGGGTGGTACCTGATCGAGCATTCGTAGTCATTTAGCAGTTCGACCCATCGTCGTTGTCGCATATTGAGTTCCTTCTGTTTAAAGATATGCTCGAGGCTCCTGTGATCAGTATAGATAGCGCATTTGGTACCATACAGGTAGTGTCGCCATATCTTGAGCGCAAAGACAACAGCTCCCAGCTCTACATCGTGTGTCGTGTAGTTCTTTTCATGAACTTTGAGTTGGCGTGAGGCGTAGGCTATAACTTTATCCCGCTGCATCAATACACAACCAAGACCCTGAATAGATGCGTCGCAATAAACTACGAAGACGTCTGTGCCCTCTGGCAATGAAAGGATAGGTGCGCTACAGAGTCTATCCTTTAAGTGTTGAAACGCTGTTTCCTGTGTATTACCCCAACGGTAAGCAACACCTTTCTGTGTCAGTAGCGTAAGCGGCTGTGCAATCTTTAAGAAGTCTTTGAATAACCTTCTGTAATAACCCGCCAAACCCAAGAATTGGCGTATTTCGGTTGGTGTGCGAGGTGCAGGCCTGTTCTTGATCGAGTCTACCTTGGATGGATCAACATGAATCCCATCCTTGTTTACCACATGGCCTAAGAAATGGACTTCGCGAAGCCAGAAATCACATTTTGAAAACTTGGCGTACAGCTGTTCTGTTCGAAGGAGTTCCAAAATGAGTCGTAGATGCTGTTCGTGTTCCTCCTGACTCTTTGAGTAAATCAAGATGTCGTCGATGAATACAATGGAAAACTTATCAAGATAAGGTTTGCACACCCTGTGCATAAGGTCCATGAAAACCGCCGGTGCGTTTATTAACCCGAATGGCATGACCAAGAACTCGTAATGGCCGTAGCGAGTTCTGAATGCTGTCTTGGAGACGTCCTCATCCCGGACTCTCAGTTGATGGTATTCCTGACCTCAGATCAATCTTCGAGTAATAGCTCGACCCTTGCAACTGGTCGAATAAGTCATCGATGCGTGGAAGAGGATAGCGATTCTTCACAGTCACCTTGTTCAGTTCGCGGTAGTCTATACACATGCGGAAGGTACCGTCTTTCTTCTTCACAAATAATATTGGAGCTCCCCAGGGCGAAGAGCTAGGACGTATGAAACCCTTTTCCAAGAGTTCTTGCAGTTGCTTAGACAGTTCTTCCAGTTCAGTTGGAGCTAAGCGATAGGGTGCTCGAGCTATGGGTGCTGCTCCTGGAGCTAGCTCGATCTGAAATTCGACCTGACGATGAGGCGGTAACCCAGGTAACTCTTCAGGAAACACTTGAGGAAAGTCGCGTACAACAGAAAATATCCTCTAACTTCTTCTCTTTTGTCGATGTATCTGTAACGAGTGCTAAAATAGCTGTATGGCCCTTTCGCAAACACTTCTGTGCCTTCAAGAAGGAGATGATGCCACTCACGACACCACTCTTGTCGCCTTGAACTTCGAGAGGTTCTTTATCAGAACGGGGAATACGAACAATCTTCTCTTTGCATAGGATCTCTTCTTGCTGTTGGGATAACCAATCCATCCCAATGACGTTGTCAAAACTACCCAGAACTATAGGAATGAAATCGATAAGGAAAGTCCATCACCACGTTAGGATCATTCCTTGCGTCGCCCTGACTAATCACGAACGCTCGACCCCTGGCACCATTGCCGTCGTTATTACCCCCTTTGTTATTCCCGTTGCCCTGATTATTGTTGTTGTTATTCTAATTCTGGTTTAACTGAGGGCAGTTCCGCTTAAAGTGGCCTTCAGCACCACACTGAAAGCATCCCATGTTACCTCGCTGTCGCTACTGGTTCTGTGGTGCCGTTGGTTGTTGTTGTTGTTGGTTCTGATTCGCAGGTCGCGAGCTCCTGCAATCCTTAGCTTCATGACCCATTTTGAGACACCTCTGGCAACGACCCCTGTTGCACTGACCACTGTGGTGCCTGTTGCATCTGTTGCACTTTGGGTGATTTCCTCGATATCCACCCTGCCCTTGACTACCAGAAGACTGCTGACTAGGGCTCTGGTAATTATCTGTCTTTCGTTGCTGTGCCTGGGATTGAACCGAAGTTGAACCCTTGCTGGAGGTTCCATCCCATTTTCGCTTGTTGTCACTGGGAATGGCAGAAGTAGTAGTAGCAATAGCACCAATGCGTTTAGGCAGCTTGTTCTGTTCCACTGTCTGGTCTGTGAGACGATGAGCAAGACAAGTAACATCTTGAATAGTAGCAAGGTTAGCAGAAGTCACATGACTTTGAATCTCTGGTACTAAGCATTTGAGGTAAAGCTCAATGCGCTTGATGGGAGGATCCACCGTAGTTGGACATAACACTGCCAGTTCATTGGATCGTTTCGTGTACGCTTCTATCTCTGACCCCGTCATTTTTAAGTTAAAGAACTCCACTTCCAGTTTGTGGACGTCATCACGGTTACAGTATTCTCGCTTGATCAGTTCCTTAAAATCATTCCATGGAGTGGCATTAGCAGCCACCAGCCCCAGCATCTGAACTTGCGCGTTCCACCATGTTAGCGTAGTGCCTTCGAGAGTACCAGTGGCATACTTCACCCTACGAGCCTCAGGGCATTCACACATTTCGAAGACCGATTCGAGCTTTTCAAACCAATGGAGGAGTCCAACGGCCCCTTCAGTGCCACTGAAAGTAGTAGGACAACAGTCCATAAAAGTCTTGAAGGTGCACACAGGTGGCTGAGCGTGTTGACCTGTCGTGTGCGTAAGAGTAAACATACTTGAGCACGAGTGTTGGTTTACGAGAGTAGGATCTAAAGATCCTAGAGTAAGTGGTGATGGCAGGTTACACCTCCTGCCTGGGCAGCTGCGAGCGCTGCGATAAGTTGTTCAGTGATCGAAGCCGCCAACTGGGCTTGAGTTAGGTTAACGTGTCTGCTCATGATCTTGATATCAAGGAGAACATGAGTGAGAGAAGTGAGAGAGGTTCGTGAAAGTACAATGACAGAAAAGAGTAAGCACATAAGTGTTCTCAAGCAATAGTTGTTACGTTTATCTAAGCATACCACGAGCAAAGTTCTATGTAATCTAGCATGTAGGTAATGTAAGCATGAACAATATTACCTATAGTGTTGAGTCTTGCACGTGGAGCGAAGCGTCGTTGTGGATCGTTGATCGCTGTACAGGTTATAGTCTGGTTTTAACAAAACTTTTCCCCCTTATTAAAACCAAGTTCACTATAACCAATGGCTCTGATACCAATCTGTCACACCCCCAAAATCCACACGCGGAGTATCACCGCTTGGAGGCGTGACTGACCAGGACCAAGCCACCAATCATATTGAACAAACATATACGTAAACATAATTCAACCAAACAATATGAAAGGTGTTCAAAACCCAAAGCATAGTTAAGTGTTTAGCGGAAGCATTATTGTAAAACCCATAGCAAGTATTAAGTATGAAATAAGATAATGTTTATAGCATGGCACACACTGCCATGTCCCACAACGACTGTTCCTCCCTGTGCAAGCTCCATGAGTACCTAATGACCTGCAAGGCATGTAGCAACGAATCAACAACAAAGTTGAGCGAGTTCACAGATAGTTGTTTGGTTACAGTATTCATTTCATAAATCGTATATATTCGTTTTGTAAACCATGTATCGCGTTAATCCTTGCTGCCAGTCCAGGCATGCGTGCGATGATTAGTGGGGGCTTCCCATGTGTTACAAGACCACGCGTATCGACTGCTACGAAAATATAAGAGGTGCCCTAAGTCAATGTCTATCAGCATTGACCCTTTGCCCATAGTCCATTAGTACACGCCCGTCCGACTGGCACGGTGTGAGGTTTGTTAAACCTAATAGCGCTATTAACTAATGACCCGCTCGCCCTAGGCCTCGGCGATTAAGTCGATAATTGAGGGACTTCCTTTGATAGAGGTGATGGTCTTAAGATCGTGTACGTAGGCTTTACGTACGTGCCCTTCAATCCGAGGACAGTAGTAAGTATATCTGTACGTAGGTTTTACGTACGTGCCCTTCAACCGAGGACAGTAATAAGTAGTTTAACAGTAATGGTTGTACGAGCAGTTATCCAATCCCATTCCCAACCCCTGGGAATCCCATGCCTTGGCTAGTGTGAACTCACCTTGGTTTGCTCGGTATGCTAAGTATGTGCTCAAAGTAAATCAATCACGTCCTAAAGTACGCACGTATACATAATCAGTTTGTATTCAAGTTGTTTGCACGTAAACATAATCATCATGAACATCCCATTAATAACACTGAGTATCACATTGCACATATTTGTAATCATTCAAGTATTGCTTTTATACATAACAGCAGTTAACTAACCCAGTTAAGTTCTAACAGGATTAGACTAAGTTATTGGACAGATTATACAATCGGCGAAACACATATTGGCGAAACACATATTGACGAAACACATATTGACGAAACACATATTGACGAAACACATTCTGTTTCGTCGACTGCCCTTGGCGAAACACGTTCTATTTCTTCAAACCGGTTCCGGCGAAACACATTTGTTTCGTCGGATCCGTTTCGCCGTGAGTCAGCTTCGTCAACAATCAGTTACGTCATAACAGTTACGGAATCATACAGAAATCATGCAGTATTTATTCAGCAAATCATCCGACATCACCATACAACAATCATCATACAAATCAAATCAAAACCATATGCTTATCATCATGACTTTTATCACTTCAATGGCAGACAATTTTAATCACCTCAAGAGGTGATTGGACCAATTTATGACATGTTATATTTATTAAAGCAATATATCGATCATCATCATATCAGCCACATTCCCTAGCTTTAAAACGTGTGCACATAGTCATGTTTCTGACAAACTCATGTGTAAAAATGAGTGCAAGGCCGATCATGTGATTATACTTAATTGGCTGATCATGCGATTATATTTAATTGGCTACACATGTATCACATCTCACATGGTCAAATAAGTTTTACATATAATGGCCGACATCCATTCTCTAATCCGATTACTATTGGACCAAAAATCAAAGTAACAATCACATATGTAAATATGAGAATAATAGCTGACAACCCTACAGGATTCTTATCCGATTGACTGCACTATCATGTACCATCAATATCACAATATCATATCATCACTATCACTCCAAAATAATAATCGATTCACGTAACAAGCAGATTGTTCATGATGGATTTAAATCTAAAAGGTAACTAACCTCCAACAGAAAGCACAACCAATCAATCGATAAAAGGGGTCTCGAGATCTCTAGGTTGCCGTCACAGTTAGAAAGCTCTAGGGTTTAAGAACTTGATAACTATACAGCTTAAAGATAACCCTAATCTAATATAATCACGTACTCGAGTTTGGGCCCGTACTGGGCTTCGCGTAACAGTTGGACCGGCGAAACGGATTTGCCGACGGAACGGCTTCTGTTTCGTCGGGTTTGGTCTTGGCGAAACACTTTGTTTCGTCGGGTCCTTTCATTGTGTTAAACAGTTTTAGTTTTCTAAACAGTCTCATGTTATACAACCAAACACAATGCATTTCATTATAACATAACGTCACATAACGTCGTCACATAACGTGTACAGTTACAAGTTAAACGAGTCAAACAACTACACAGTCAAAGTCAACGTGCATTTAATGCGAAAGTGAAATGTCGGAAACTCGAGTTGTCACAAGAATATCCTGACTTATCTGAATACTGATTTTCTGTTAATATACCTGAGTTAATGTATGCTATGCAGGGTTTAGGGGACAAAGCTAGGTGGCCTCGAAAGAACCAGCAGAAAGCTGATTGGAAGGATAAATCCAAATGGTGTGCCTTCCACGAAGACTTCGGACATATGACCGAGGATTGCATTGCTTTAAGGAAAGAAATAAGTTACCTGTTAAGAAAAGGGTATCTGAAGGACTTGCTGGGAAAAAAGAAGAATAAAGGTCAGGATCCCGAGAAGGATCCTGAACGAGCAGCATCACCCCCAGCAGATGCCAAGATAATTAACTTTATTTCAGGAGGATCCGATATTTGTGGAACTTCGTATTCGGCGGCCAAGAGACATGCAAAGGAAGCTAAGAGTGAGAGGGGAGACAGACCAATCAGGATGACTACCCTCACAACTGATAAAGTGATCACTTTCGATGGTGATGACAGGGATACTGTTCAGGATCCTCACCATGATGCTTTGGTAATAACATTATATGTGGCTAACCATTTTGTACGCAGGATACTGGTAGACAACGGTAGTTCTGTCAATATAATCCAGCTGGAAACATTGAAGAGGATGAATGTATCTCCGATGGACATTACTTCGAAGTCCACTGTGCTCGTTGGTTTCAGTGGAGAAGCTAGGAATACCGTAGGGGAGATAAAGTTACCAGTATATGTTGAAGGGGTCAACTCGATACAACGCTTCTGTGTGATGGACTCCTTATCCTGCTATAACATCATACTGGGAAGACCATGGATTCACGATATGAAGGCTGTGCCGTCAACATATCACCAATGCATCAAGATCCCTACCCCTTGGGGAGTTGTCAAAGTTGAAAGTGATCAGTAGGAAGCGAAAGAGTGCTACTCGTCCTCAATGAAATCCTCAACTAAGCCTAGTACAGCATAGCAATTAAAGATGCGGGTCCAGGATATCGTGGAGGATTCGGAGCAGGATGTGAAGAAAATTATCCTGGATCAGGATAATCCTGATATCTCGGTGCTCGTAGGAACCAATATCCCTCAGGATATTGAAGAGCAGTTAACTAACTTTTTGAAATGCAGGATGTCGACGTTTGCATGGAAGCATGAGGATATGACAGGCATATCCAAAGACATTATCACTCACAAGCTTGGAATTGACAAATCATTCAAGCCTGTTCAGCAAAAAAGAAGAAAATTTGCTCCTGAGCGGAATACGATTATCCAAGAGGAAGTTGAAAGATTGTTGAAGTCCAGGATGATCAGAGAAGTCAAGTTTCCAAGATGGCTAGCAAACGTAGTTGTGGTACAGAAGAAAAACGGGAAATGGAGAGTCTGTGTAGACTACACGGACTTGAACAAGGCTTGTCCTAAAGACCCATTTCCTCTCCCTCATATCGATGCAATGGTGGATGCTACCGCTGGACATGAAATGTTAACGTTCATGGACGAATCCTCAGGATTTCAGCAGATTCAAATGGAGCCGTCGGACCAGGAGGATACTACTTTCATGACACCAACATGTATATATTGCTATACTGCCATGCCTTTCGGTTTGAAAAATGCAGGTGCAACATACCAGAGATTAGTGAACATGATGTTCAAAGATAAGCTGGGGGACACCATGGAGGTATATATTGACGATATGGTGGTGAAATCTAAAAAGGCTGAGGATCACCTCCAGGATATGAAGGGAGCTTTTGATATCCTGGATCAATATAACATGAAGCTGAATCCTGCTAAGTGCCATTTCGGAGTGGGGGCAGGAAAGTTTCTTGGATATATGGTGACGAAAAGGGGGATAGAGGCAAGCCCGGAGCAGATTAAAGCTATCCTGGATATAAAATCACCCTCGAATATGAAGGACGTACAACGGTTAACAGGCCGAGTAGCAGCTTTGAATAGATTTATTTCAAGATCCTCGGAAAAATGCAAGGAATTCTATGATATCCTCAAGAAGAATAAGCAATTTGAATGGGGAGCAAAGCATGAAGCAGCCTTGCAGGATTTGAAGCGATATCTCTCAACTGCACCTCTACTGATGAAGCCTGAAAATGGTGAACCACTATCCCTATACCTCGCTGTATCAGGGAATGCTGTAAGTGCCGTTCTTATAAAAGACCATGATGTCACACCCCGACCGCGTAGAACAACAAATCGCGGCGGAAACATCGGGGCGTGTTGCAACAGAATTAATGTTTCACAACCATGGAAAATTAAAGTTTCGTTTTATTGATTAAAAGTGTTACAATGTCTTAACAAACAAAAAAAAATACAACATAATTAACTAGTCTTGCATCTTTTATTGTCACTAAAGCCCAAGTCTGTCTATGTGTATCTTGATCATCTTATGCAACAGCTCCTGAAAAACACATGTGAAAATATGGTACGTCAGCATAAAAATGCCGGTGAGATACATAGGTTTTGTGAAAATAGGTGTCATGACTTATGTTTGAGAAAATGTTTAGTCATGAACCTTGTTATTTGCTTTGTTTTGTAAATTACTTGAAAAACAATGAGTTCAGATGATATGTATAATTAAGTGAATAATGTATAGTTAAATGAATAACCAAGTTAAATGAGTTTGTATAAGATAAGTTGTTTGTAAAGCAATGTCTTGTGAAAAGTATGTTAGTTGTATAAAATGTTATATGTATCAAACTGAAATGATTCAAATAACGCTACAATATGTAATACCATACAAACATTTATATATAGGAAGTACCAGCGGCGTATCCACCATGCTTGTATCATATTACACACGCATCGTTACTTAATCACATAATCAATCCAAACCAAACAATGTAAGATGTCTATGTTTAAACCAATAGTCAAAAGTCCTTGTATAAACCATGTCAAATGTTGGTAGTCCAAAAGTAGTCAAGTAATGTATAACCAAAATGATATGTATGGCTAGTGAAAGGTATCAACTAAACCATATGCACAAGAACATAGTATCGAAGTAAAACTTGGTTTAAATCAATGTTATGTTTTGTGTAAATGCATGATCAATGTAAATCATGTAATATGTAACCAAATGATATGTATGGTAAGTAAAATTTAGACTACTTAAACCATAAGTAAAAATGTACAAAACAAAGTATTGAAGTAAAGCTGGTTTAAATCAAAGTTATGTTTTGTAAGACATATGCATGCTATACTGAATATGAACACTTATGCGGTATGTTAGACGCAAACATTCAAGCCTTGAGACAGTCGGATAACCCTTTCAGTCAAGGTTATCAAAAGAATTGTATTCGGATTCAGTCATTCCTTACATCCAAACAAACCCGGGATGTCAGGAATGGGATTTGTCAAGTCCTATGGTACCACTACTTACTACCGAGCGGCGTAGCAAATGTTAATGAATGTTATATAGACCCGTTAAACAAACCAAATGTCATACCAAAATGTAAGCATGTTTTATGAAGATAATGTACCTAGTATGCTAGAGTAAACATACAAGGTAGAGCTGTAAAACAATGTGTCCATATGCCGAGTAAACATATGCAACAGAAATGCAATGTAAAACAATGTGTCCATATGCTGAGTAAACATATGCAACAGAAATGCAATGTAAAACAATGTGTCCATATGCTGAGTAAACATATGCAACAGAAATGTACTAAGTATGCTAAGTTAACATACAAAGAAGAAAAGTCATGTAAATCAATGTGCTTAGCATGTTATCAGTCAATATACATAGCAGAAAAGTCATGTAAATCAATGTGCTTAGCATGTTATCAGTCAACATACATAGCAGAAAAGTCATGTAAATCAATGTGCTTAGCATGTTATCAGTCAACATACATAGCAGAAAAGTAATGAAATCATGTACTATAATGTACTAACAAACATAGTCGGTATATGATGTGAAAACAGGAAAGCATGAAAGTAACAAGTAGGCACATGTGTTCCACCCCAAAACAGTTTGGAAAACAGTAAAAGAGGGGTCTATGTACTCACTTGAGAATGCTCAGTAGTCCTTGAGTAACAACCAAACAATGCTAGAGATCACGGAAATCAAACGGCACCTAATATAGGTAACTATGTTAATTAACCGGACCTAAATCGGAAGACTGGGTAGCATTAGGGTTTGTAAACCAAATGAGTGTAGGAACTCATATGATATGATTTAACAAAGCCTACATGCTAAATGAAACTTAACCTAAGTCTTATCGACCCATTACGACCCGTTTAGGAAGCTTATGCAACTTTAACGCGTCGTTCGCGTAAAACGCGTTCGGAAAGCCTAACCAGCCCTATGACAAGTGTTATATGCCTAAACATGTTACAAAATCAGTTATGTGACAAAGGTTTAGGTTACATATGCTTAATTACCAATTATACATGAAAAGGGTATTCTGGTAATTTACCTAAGGCATATAAACTACCTATCATACAACTACTTAAACGATGTGACCATAGGGTATAACCTCGGAAGGTTATTCCCTACACTATGGTCACCTAATGTATTTGGTCGGATCCTAATGATCGACCAAATGGGTCGAGTTCGAAGGTATAGGCGATTTATTAGATCGCCTACCCTACGACTCTAGACAACGTGGTAACCAGTGGGCATAGTCCCAAGGGACTATGACCAACGTGATTACACTCACGTTGCGAAGTTCAAACGAACTTCGCATTGACCATTACTGGTCAACGCTGAAAGTCAAACAAAGTTTGACTTTCTGACTCGAAAAGCAGTAAAATAAGGAAAAGAACGAAAGAATACTTACGAAGGGTCCAAGAATGGAAGGTTTGAACCCGAACACTCTCAGGTATGAAGTGTTAAACACGACAACTTAGAGAGCAAGTTCAGATTCAAAGGTGTGGGTTTTTTTTTGGGTGTGATGTTGGTGGGTATTTATAGAAAAAGCACCACCGTTAGGATCGTTTATCGGGAAACGTGCCTTGATCTCACCCGTACAAGTGTCGGAATGTTATGGTGTGTAAATTGGCCACTCACCATAAGCTTCCAACAGGTGGCAAGGGATTAGGGAGTGGATAACAGCTGCAAACAGCTGGATTAGAACACTGAACCTGGTCTGCAGAAGGCTAGCGCACCGCTACGCTTAAAGTGTAGCGCACCGCTAGGCACTATTTCGGCAGAATTACACTTTTGGTCCCTGAACTGTATTTAGGCCATTTTTGACACGTTTAAGGCCCGTTAACCCCATTTCAAAGCTCTAAAATGAAGTTAAAATATAGGGAACTTAAAATGTGCTCAAAAATATCTCGGATGTCGGTTCGTTTGGCCGTACGAACGCGATGTTCGGTTAATTACGACGGAATGCGCATAAGCGCGAAAAACGAACCAAATGACGAAACGAATGGATTTTTCTTATGGCGAACACTAAAATATAATATAGTCATGCTTACATAAATTTTTGGATGTCCGGATGTATTCAGAACGTAAGTTATGCGCGAAAATGCAAACTTGTGCACTTTTTGACACTTTTAGTCCCTGAATGACCCAAAAGTTTATTTTAGCACACCGAACCCCTCAAAGCCTATTTCTAAGCTATGTAAAGGATATTTAAGGTGTGTTTAACTTATGGTTATGTTCTGGAATGTTCGTTACAGTTCAAATTGACATACTTTCGTAGTTTGTCATATTTAGTCCCTGTAAGCGAATTAACTTGATTTTTGCCATACCGAAGCCTTCAAAACTTATTTCTAAGTTATGTAAAGGTTATTTAAGGTATGTCAAGCCTATTTCACTATTCCAGAGTGTTTGTTGCATTAAACTGGTTATATTTACGCATCGGTGCGCGTATAACCTTCCAGAAAGTGATTTTAGAGTTTGAAATTGAACAAGAATTGATATGTGCAAATGATACACATATTTTTACAAATCCCAAGTATGAAATATAATATTTCATTGGTTTGGTATTTGTTTGATGGCCGTGGAGGCACAGGTGTTACAGTCTCCCCTACTTTAGGAAATTTCGTCCCGAAATTTATTTAGAGGAAACTTGTGAGAGCTTGAAAACATGAGGTTGAAAAGATCAAACAACATTGGTTAGGGTTCTGAACTCCTAGTAACTTTAATAACATTATGCTTGCAATGTAAGAGGGATACTTATATACAAGTATACGAAGCGTCATTGGTGCGTCCACCGTACCTCCATTACATCGTTCTCATTTTGTTATTGTTGTCACTATCGGTTCTTACACATAATAAACCTTACTGGGTTTCTATGCACTAAATTTCATAATTATGTACGCGTCCATAATCAGACAATTCCTTGCATAGTTCACTCAGTCCATTTTATAATGTGCAGGGGAAAACCAAATGAACACTCCTGTGATGAGTGTGACTAGACCGCCATAGAGTCCCGTAGACTAAATCAATAAATGATCTAAATAGACTATCAAGGAGTCTGTCCAGCTACATCACTAGATGTCATTCTTTAACCAAATTGCGAATCAATCCTTTAGACTAGACCACTAAAAAAGGTCTGGAGTGGTACTATATAATCCAAGGGTCTTAACTATTACATAGAAGCCCATTAAGGATTGAAGGTAGTACCTTTTGAATATCCTGCTACGAATCCCTCATATGAAGATATGAAAGATCCTGCGAGGATTTGGATAACGAATATCCAGAGTATTAAAAACACAAAAAAACATGAAAGAAAACATAAGATGAATAAACACATAGTCACATAACCACAAAATTGCTAACTAGAAGTTTGTTCTGCTAACAGAGTACATGTATTTAAAGCACACTAGGAATCCATCTCGTGGATTTCATTTGGTACTTTAAACGTTATCAAGAATCCAACTATAAAGATAGAAAGATTCAAAAAGAAAATTCGACTTCGATTATCTGGAACCGAAGTGTTCGAATTAAGGTACATAAGGAATCCAATTAAGGACTCTGATTTGAATAATAATCATCCACAAGGATCTAATTGTGAGGATAAAAAGATCCCATATGGATTTAAAAGTTGGAGATGTTTTGAAACCTTGCACTGGACGTGCTTAGGTCAAAACATGATGTAAAATGCTTATGAAGTTGAGATGCTAGATATGTCAAGGCGACATATGAAGCAGAATTTGAAGGTTAAGTTAATGTACGAGGAAGATATTTTTGAAAACTGTGCATGGGGTTCTTTTAAGAAAAATATGTTTAGTGTTTTTGAAACCTTATATATAATACTTTTGATATCATAAAGTAGGTGTACTAGGTAGGTATATTTATAAAAATATTTTAAAATCATGCGAGATGAATTTTTGAAATTATGTATAAGGTTTTTTTTTGGAAAACATGAATGATGCTTTTCGAAATCATGCACTTGATGAGAAAATGTACTGTGTTAATATTGTCTTCAGACTATATGAAATATTTTGAAATTAGAAAGATTGGTTTTGATAACATGGCCAATGTTTTTGAAATAACATAGACAATGTATCTAGAAAAATTGTTTTCAAACTATATGAAATGTTTTGAGATCATGAAGATTGTTTTGAAATACTTGTACTGTGTATGTTGAAAAATCAAAATGTAATGGGTATGAGATTTGGAAATACCCTTAGTTATTTAACCAAGGATTCAAAGGCACAGATGTGCAGAAGCATGATCACTCATAATGTCACTTTATTTTCTGTACTTCGTATCTTAGAATGAAACGAGTACTTAAAATTTTCAAAGGAATCATGAGCAATCATTTGAAAGAGAGAATCACAAGAGTAGTTTGCAAGGAACATAGTTCCTTGATGTAGGTATCATAGGAAAAGTCATACACACATGTAATTATATTTGTATATCAGAATTGCGAACAACAACTTTTATTTATGAACAAAACATATTGTTTCACAATACACGAGAACAAAAGAAACAAAGGCATAAGACAGCAATATCCTTTGTTCAGCCGAATGCTCATCCAAGGGTTGGATTTGCATTAGCAAGCTTTGGGCAGTTGTGGCGGAAGTGACCAATCTCTCCGTAGTTGAAACATGAACCCAGTGGGAATTTTGCAGCATTCCCTTGAACCGGAGCTTGAACCTGAGCAGCCTGATTTTGTCCCAAACGACAAACTTTGGCCAAATGCCCAAGTTTACCACACGTCGTGCATTGCCAGCAAACTTGTTGTAACGCGTGATGACCGTTGCAGCATGCACAATGAGGTGCAGTACCGGCATATGCTTTCTTTGCAGGTGGCTGAGCTGGTTGGTTGGGAACGGCTCGACCATTGTGAGCGACCACGGCGAAGTTCTGAGAAGTCTTTCGCTTCTTTGACTTCTTAGGGGATCGTTCATCCATGGTCTTTGATTCCTCGATTGGTTTCTTGGCTGATGGTGTTGTCACCTAACTAGGTCCTGCCTGTCTTGGTGACTCTTGAGTGGCTTCATCCTGGAGATGATACATGGCAGTAGCTAATTCAACAGTCTTCAGGACTACTTCGCCTATTCGCTGAGCGAATTTGGCTGCTTGCTCAGATATCGGGGCGTCATCGTGATGAAGAGGCATTCTTGAAGAAAAGAAAGGCATAGGGAGAAACAGGTGAAAGATTATTGGATAATCAAAACAGAATGATAGCGCATGAAGATTGCGATCATTTGTTTGTTACCTAAGGCAAACAAATGAGACGGTGACTAATCAAGGTAAACAGGTCTTATTAATGTATCACTGAAGACATGCTCGCCTATAAGTGAACACTCATCCCAAGAATTCCCAGGTAAGCACAACTGGTCTCGCGTCTGATGAGATGTATACGAAGTGCTTGCCTAGTCAGAAAACCCAGAATACAGGCATTCACCCTTTCAGTTTGCACGTGTTCACATTATTTAAAACCCAAAACCTTGACGAGATTCTGAAAACTCAAAGGGATTCAAAACCATATAACAGAGAGTTCAAAACCTAGTAATCAATCATCCTAGAACAGATGATTAGTTTTCAAAGTGGTTTTGAAATTTATGTTCTTGTTGTGGTCGTCGCCTAAGGATAGGTGACGGTATTGTTTTATGACTAAACGCAAGTAAACTCGCGTTAGGGTCCTAAGAAGGTTATAGACTAGGTCAAAGCATTACTAATAACCTAATTCCCTATAACCATTGGCTCTGATACCATCTTTTCTGTCACACCCCGACCGCGTAGAACAACAAATCGCGGCGGAAACATCGGGGCGTGTTGCAACAGAATTAATGTTTCACAACCATGGAAAATTAAAGTTTCGTTTTATTGATTAAAAGTGTTACAATGTCTTAACAAACAAAAAAAAATACAACATAATTAACTAGTCTTGCATCTTTTATTGTCACTAAAGCCCAAGTCTGTCTATGTGTATCTTGATCATCTTATGCAACAGCTCCTGAAAAACACATGTGAAAATATGGTACGTCAGCATAAAAATGCCGGTGAGATACATAGGTTTTGTGAAAATAGGTGTCATGACTTATGTTTGAGAAAATGTTTAGTCATGAACCTTGTTATTTGCTTTGTTTTGTAAATTACTTGAAAAACAATGAGTTCAGATGATATGTATAATTAAGTGAATAATGTATAGTTAAATGAATAACCAAGTTAAATGAGTTTGTATAAGATAAGTTGTTTGTAAAGCAATGTCTTGTGAAAAGTATGTTAGTTGTATAAAATGTTATATGTATCAAACTGAAATGATTCAAATAACGCTACAATATGTAATACCATACAAACATTTATATATAGGAAGTACCAGCGGCGTATCCACCATGCTTGTATCATATTACACACGCATCGTTACTTAATCACATAATCAATCCAAACCAAACAATGTAAGATGTCTATGTTTAAACCAATAGTCAAAAGTCCTTGTATAAACCATGTCAAATGTTGGTAGTCCAAAAGTAGTCAAGTAATGTATAACCAAAATGATATGTATGGCTAGTGAAAGGTATCAACTAAACCATATGCACAAGAACATAGTATCGAAGTAAAACTTGGTTTAAATCAATGTTATGTTTTGTGTAAATGCATGATCAATGTAAATCATGTAATATGTAACCAAATGATATGTATGGTAAGTAAAATTTAGACTACTTAAACCATAAGTAAAAATGTACAAAACAAAGTATTGAAGTAAAGCTGGTTTAAATCAAAGTTATGTTTTGTAAGACATATGCATGCTATACTGAATATGAACACTTATGCGGTATGTTAGACGCAAACATTCAAGCCTTGAGACAGTCGGATAACCCTTTCAGTCAAGGTTATCAAAAGAATTGTATTCGGATTCAGTCATTCCTTACATCCAAACAAACCCGGGATGTCAGGAATGGGATTTGTCAAGTCCTATGGTACCACTACTTACTACCGAGCGGCGTAGCAAATGTTAATGAATGTTATATAGACCCGTTAAACAAACCAAATGTCATACCAAAATGTAAGCATGTTTTATGAAGATAATGTACCTAGTATGCTAGAGTAAACATACAAGGTAGAGCTGTAAAACAATGTGTCCATATGCTGAGTAAACATATGCAACAGAAATGCAATGTAAAACAATGTGTCCATATGCTGAGTAAACATATGCAACAGAAATGCAATGTAAAACAATGTGTCCATATGCTGAGTAAACATATGCAACAGAAATGTACTAAGTATGCTAAGTTAACATACAAAGAAGAAAAGTCATGTAAATCAATGTGCTTAGCATGTTATCAGTCAATATACATAGCAGAAAAGTCATGTAAATCAATGTGCTTAGCATGTTATCAGTCAACATACATAGCAGAAAAGTCATGTAAATCAATGTGCTTAGCATGTTATCAGTCAACATACATAGCAGAAAAGTAATGAAATCATGTACTATAATGTACTAACAAACATAGTCGGTATATGATGTGAAAACAGGAAAGCATGAAAGTAACAAGTAGGCACATGTGTTCCACCCCAAAACAGTTTGGAAAACAGTAAAAGAGGGGTCTATGTACTCACTTGAGAATGCTCAGTAGTCCTTGAGTAACAACCAAACAATGCTAGAGATCACGGAAATCAAACGGCACCTAATATAGGTAACTATGTTAATTAACCGGACCTAAATCGGAAGACTGGGTAGCATTAGGGTTTGTAAACCAAATGAGTGTAGGAACTCATATGATATGATTTAACAAAGCCTACATGCTAAATGAAACTTAACCTAAGTCTTATCGACCCATTACGACCCGTTTAGGAAGCTTATGCTACTTTAACGCGTCGTTCGCGTAAAACGCGTTCGGAAAGCCTAACCAGCCCTATGACAAGTGTTATATGCCTAAACATGTTACAAAATCAGTTATGTGACAAAGGTTTAGGTTACATATGCTTAATTACCAATTATACATGAAAAGGGTATTCTGGTAATTTACCTAAGGCATATAAACTACCTATCATACAACTACTTAAACGATGTGACCATAGGGTATAACCTCGGAAGGTTATTCCCTACACTATGGTCACCTAATGTATTTGGTCGGATCCTAATGATCGACCAAATGGGTCGAGTTCGAAGGTATAGGCGATTTATTAGATCGCCTACCCTACGACTCTAGACAACGTGGTAACCAGTGGGCATAGTCCCAAGGGACTATGACCAACGTGATTACACTCACGTTGCGAAGTTCAAACGAACTTCGCATTGACCATTACTGGTCAACGCTGAAAGTCAAACAAAGTTTGACTTTCTGACTCGAAAAGCAGTAAAATAAGGAAAAGAACGAAAGAATACTTACGAAGGGTCCAAGAATGGAAGGTTTGAACCCGAACACTCTCAGGTATGAAGTGTTAAACACGACAACTTAGAGAGCAAGTTCAGATTCAAAGGTGTGGGTTTTTTTTTGGGTGTGATGTTGGTGGGTATTTATAGAAAAAGCACCACCGTTAGGATCGTTTATCGGGAAACGTGCCTTGATCTCACCCGTACAAGTGTCGGAATGTTATGGTGTGTAAATTGGCCACTCACCATAAGCTTCCAACAGGTGGCAAGGGATTAGGGAGTGGATAACAGCTGCAAACAGCTGGATTAGAACACTGAACCTGGTCTGCAGAAGGCTAGCGCACCGCTACGCTTAAAGTGTAGCGCACCGCTAGGCACTATTTCGGCAGAATTACACTTTTGGTCCCTGAACTGTATTTAGGCCATTTTTGACACGTTTAAGGCCCGTTAACCCCATTTCAAAGCTCTAAAATGAAGTTAAAATATAGGGAACTTAAAATGTGCTCAAAAATATCTCGGATGTCGGTTCGTTTGGCCGTACGAACGCGATGTTCGGTTAATTACGACGGAATGCGCATAAGCGCGAAAAACGAACCAAATGACGAAACGAATGGATTTTTCTTATGGCGAACACTAAAATATAATATAGTCATGCTTACATAAATTTTTGGATGTCCGGATGTATTCAGAACGTAAGTTATGCGCGAAAATGCAAACTTGTGCACTTTTTGACACTTTTAGTCCCTGAATGACCCAAAAGTTTATTTTAGCACACCGAACCCCTCAAAGCCTATTTCTAAGCTATGTAAAGGATATTTAAGGTGTGTTTAACTTATGGTTATGTTCCGGAATGTTCGTTACAGTTCAAATTGACATACTTTCGTAGTTTGTCATATTTAGTCCCTGTAAGCGAATTAACTTGATTTTTGCCATACCGAAGCCTTCAAAACTTATTTCTAAGTTATGTAAAGGTTATTTAAGGTATGTCAAGCCTATTTCACTATTCCAGAGTGTTTGTTGCATTAAACTGGTTATATTTACGCATCGGTGCGCGTATAACCTTCCAGAAAGTGATTTTAGAGTTTGAAATTGAACAAGAATTGATATGTGCAAATGATACACATATTTTTACAAATCCCAAGTATGAAATATAATATTTCATTGGTTTGGTATTTGTTTGATGGCCGTGGAGGCACAGGTGTTACACATGAAGGTCAGCAATATCCTGTTTATTATGTTAGTAAAAGTTTGTTAGATGCTGAAACTAGGTACTCTCATTTAGAAAAATTGATATTAGCTCTAGTCATGGCATCGACAAAGCTTAGACATTACTTTGAGACACATAGGATCCATGTTAAAACGAATTATCCTGTCAAAAATGTGCTTAGGAAACCAGAGATGTCAGGCAGGATGGCCAAGTGGTCAGTAAAGTTAAGTGCTTATGATTTAGTATATGAACCTAGAAATGCCATAAAGTCTCAGGCTTTAGCTGACTTTGTGGCTGATTTCAGTAGTGACATTCAGGACGAAGTAGACCTAGAAGTTCAACAGTTAGGAGAATCTTCAGGATCCTGGACGTTGTACACTGATGGTGCATCCAATATAAGAGGTGTAGGTTTAGGTATACTACTAAAATCGCCACAGGGGGACATATTACCCCAGGCTATTAGGTGTGAATTTCCTGCTACTAATAATGAGGCAGAATATGAAGCTTTAATTGCAGGATTAGAATTGGCTAAGAATATGAGTATCAAGAATTTGCAAGTATATGTTGACTCCTTGTTAATTACTAACCATTTTAATGGATCCTATGCAGTCAAGGGTGAGAAATTAATCGAGTACCTCGATATTCTCAAAAAAATTAGCAGGATATTTCGATGTTTTTACACTTGAACAGGTACCAAGGGAGGATAATGCTGAAGCAGATGCCTTAGCAAATCTGGGATCATCGATCAGGATACCAGAAGGAACCCAAATACCAATATTACATGTCTTCTATCCTGCAACGAATCCTCGGGATAAAGAAGTAGCGGGTATTCAAGATCCTGGAGCAGAGCATCCTGAAGAGGATCCTAAATCCTGGACGGCTCCAATCATGAGATATCTCAAAGAAGGACACATCCCTGGAAATGAAAATCCTAAGGCATTTAGGATGAAGGTATCACGATTCACTATTATAAATAATGTTTTATACAAGAAATCTCTTGCAGGACCGTATTTGAGGTGCTTAGAGGATCCTGAAGCCAAAGAAGTACTTCAGGACATACATGAAGGGGATTGTGGTAACCATACTGGGGGCAGGTCATTATTCTCAAAAGTATTAAGGACAGGATATTATTGGCCGACAATGAGAAAAGATGCTGCAGAATATGCTCGAAGATGTGATGCATGTCAAAGACATAGTAACATACTGCATCAGCCTGCTGAACTATTATATCCTATTGTTTCCCCTTGGCCATTTATGAAGTGGGGTATGGATATAGTGGGAAAGCTTCCAAAGGCTCCAGGAGGGAAGGTTTTTATGTTGGCAATGACAGATTATTTCTCCAAATGGGTTGAAGCTGAGGCATTTGTCCAAGTCAGGGATCAAGAAGTAGTATCCTTCATAAAGAGAAATATCCTGACCAGATTCGGAGTACCAGCCGAGATAATCTGTGACAATGGTTCTCAGTTTATAAGCAAGAGAACTACTGACTTTTGCAAGAGTTGGGGAATCAAAATGATAACATCTACTCCGGTACATCCTCAAGTGAATGGACAAGCAGAATCCTCAAACAAGATAGTTGTCAATAACTTAAAGAAGAGGCTTGGAGCCAAAAAAGGAAGATGGGCAGAAGAATTACCCTTTGTTTTGTGGGCTGATAGGACAACGGTAAAGAATGCAACAGGCTAAACCCCATTTTCCTTGGTATTTGGAGCAGAAGCAATGATTCCAACGGAAATGGCAATACCTACTGCAAGATCTACCCTACATGATCCTGAACAGAATCCTGAAGCCTTGTGTCAGGATTTGGATACTATAGAGGAAAAAAGGGATGCAGCAAGGCTAAGGATGGCAGCATATCAACAAAGAATATCCAGGGCATATAACAAGAATATTAGGACCAGAAGATTTAAGGTTGGAGATTGGGTGTTAAGAAAGGCTTTTCAGAATACTACTAATCCTGCCGATGGCAAGCTAGCTCCAAAATGGGAAGGACCATATGAAGTTGAATCAGAAGCAGGGAAAGGAGCATATAGACTCAAGAATATGAAAGGGGATATGTTACCGAGATCCTGGAATGCTATACATTTGAAGCTCTATTTCAAGTGAGTTAGGAATTTAATTTCTAACTCAGGATGGTATGAATATTATCTCTTTTAATATGTTTAATGTTATTTATTGCTTCGAACCCAATACTAACTTAAGCATCGGGGGGGTGTTAGCCAAGCTAACACCCACCTTAGTCTAAGGATGTTTTGCAGTATATGCTCCAGGATATAGCTCCAGGATGTTCACTCAGGATACTTCGGAAGATTAGAGGATTGGCCCCCTCTCTCACGTATAAGGGATCCTGATCCCTTCACAGGTTTAAAGGTATTCACCTTTCTTCCGAATTGGGTTTAAACACCCCGCCTGGAGCGCAAGTTATTCAGGGATAGTTCAAGGTGGCGGGACCAGTCCATGTAAAAGTGGCTGACAATTTCGTTACTGTCGGCTATATCCTGAATCCTAAAGGTATATGAGGATTGATCACCCTCTCTCAC
This sequence comes from Helianthus tuberosus, assembly GCA_030545235.1. Classification (NCBI taxonomy): domain Eukaryota; kingdom Viridiplantae; phylum Streptophyta; class Magnoliopsida; order Asterales; family Asteraceae; genus Helianthus; species Helianthus tuberosus. The sequence goes on along the minus strand of JARYGA010009458.1, from coordinate 17,247 downwards.
GAAAGGGTATTTTCATACTCTCTAAGGTTTAAAGGTTTTCACCTTTCTAAGTCTTGGAGTTTATACACTCCCGCCTGTAGCGCACGAAAATTTGGGATTTTCCCCAGGGTACAAGGAATTTATCTCCAGTACATTCTTGGGTTTTACCCCTGTAACATGAAAAATTGTCTATACAATGGGAACTGATATCCAGAAGATTTCTAAGTATTTGAAGACATTGTACACAGGGGACATTCCTACTAAAGCAATGGTGTAAAGCTAAAAGGATAAGGCTCGAAACTAATGCACTAAGTGTCTCAGACAGGGGACATCTTCATTGGAAAAGTTGCAAAAGGATTGAGGTTTGATAATAGGGTTATACCCTATTCCTGGTATGATCTTTCCTTTGTAAACATCGTTTAAGTTTTTGATGATACTATGTTTAGTAAAAGGTTAAATATCCTGATATATTCTCAAAATATATTTTCAAGATACTTCTCAGAATATTTGATTAAAATATTTGAAACTAATACTAGTTTGAAACTTTGATCATTTAAGTATTATCAAAACAGGTGGATTGTTTTTCACTCTTTAAAAAGCTTTCTGCAAAGTTGAACGAATATTTGGAAGTCCTATCTAATAACAGTTTTTATATCGCTGAGCATATTGATCAGGATATTTTTGAAAGATAACAATACAAAATTTTTACAAAGCTGAGAGTTACATTAAGTAATGCAAGGCAATAACAAATAAGTCAAAAGATAGTTATATTATTAACAAGTCAAAAGTTGTGCTTTTGGTTTCACCTTAAACCAAGGCCCATCCGCCAAAAGCACGATTAGTTTTTACCATACCTACGTAACGGTTGAAGGTTTTATCTCAAAACGAAACCTGTCCACCTTCGACCGCTACGAAATTCAAAACAGATTATACTAACTGATGACCAAGGGCTTCGTCCTAAAACCTAGGACCCATCCACCTTTGGTCATCGTATTGTTCTAATGCAGGAAATATAAATTGTTCAAAGACAGGAAATGTAAATTGTTTTTCACAACCACAACCATGAAATTTAAAAAAAGTGGGCTCCGGCCTCAGCACGTATATCCATCATCGCCCACTCCACTGCCTAAGGGGCAGCACCTTCTTGAACAACAACCTCTTTCCCGGCATCTGTACCAGCATCATCCTCGGGATTCTTCTCAGCATCTGCAGCAGCATCCTCTCCACCAGCATTCTTTTCAGCATTTGCCCCAGCATTCTCGGAAACATCCTTTGAAGCGCTAGCATCCATTACCTTGGCGGGCTCTTCCATAGCAGATTTGGCAGGAGGCTCCACAGGATTTCCCCCAAGATCTTTTAACTTCGCCTCCCAGGCCTTGATGTTCCAAGAAGGGCATTGTAAACCCAAAGCCATCGCTTCGTAAGCCATTTTCAGCCTGGCCTGAAGAAGGGAGATCACGACGGAATTCTTGAGGCTCTCTCGGTATGAAGCCATGGCCTGCTCGTGTTGAACCTGGGCCGCATCAAACTTAGCTTGAGCCTCCTGGGTGATCTTTTGGATGACGGACTGGTGATCTTGAGTCATAGCCTTATACTTAGCTTCGTAGTGTTCCGATTTAGCGGTGGCAATTGCTGCTTGATCTGCAATGGTGGCCTTGGCCTTTTTTAGCTGGCTTTCAAGCATGACGTTGGAGCCACATGCGTCTTCATAAAGGAAAACCAGGCGTTCAAGGCCCTGCAAGGTAAAGAAACAGGCATTATTCTAAATGAACATTTCTATTTAGCATATGGTACAGGATATAGGTCAGGATACTAACCTGGTTAAGGAAGCCGGTCATAAATGTGCTGGATTCTGTGAACCCGTGGTTCTCGAATGGGAACACGTGGGGTGGAGCAGAGGGCTCAACTTCCTTTCTTTTCCGAGAGCTGGAGGCTCGGGTCCTGGATGCTGGGGGAGCTTTGGGAGCAGTGGCGGTCTTTGAACTGGTAAGTTTTGGTGTAACGGATGACTTCGGGTTAGATTCTTGCTTGACAGGTTCAAGGCTGGAATAACTGTCCAGCTCATCGAGTTGGAAGCCTTCGAGGTTGATAACTGGCACTGCACAAGGGAAGATGTTTTAGGCTTATTATACTTCTAAAAATAATAATCAGTTTAATATAAAGATAATTCCTGAAAATATGCTTACCAGACATGTTGGAGCTTGATCTTTGGCTTGAGCTTGTGAGTAGCAGGTTAAAGGTTCTTTCACCCTCTGGAAGCTTGTAAATCTCTTTTATTCTCCCTTCCGATTCAGGACTAGGAGGAGCTAGTTCTTTAAAGTTTGCTGCAAGAAAAGAAATAAACATATCAGGATGTTAGTTCAGGATGGAGGTTCGAGATATGATTGGGGATATTCCTAAAACCCTAAGTCCTACCAGAAGTCAACCATCTTTTAGGGAGGTCAAAACCCTTATCAATGGAGTCTCTTTTCACAAAGAAGAATTTTCTTGTCCATTTATCCTCATTCTTGGTGGCCTTAAGAATGAGAGGATCGCTGGAAATAGAAAAAAGGAGAAACCGGCTGGAACCATGTGACCTTAGACGGTAGGCCATCGGCAGGTCTTCGATGCATAGATCAGGCATATGACGAGCCTTAATCTGCTCCAGGGTGACTAACACGCGCCAAACCATAGGCATGATTTGGGCGAAACTAAGACCGGTAAGTTCAAAGAAGCGAGATATGAAGGGAGAAAATGGATATTGAAGCCCTAATGAAAAGGGATATGCAAAAAAGCAAACCATTCATCGGAACAAAAGTCCGATCGGACCTCTCGGTCGAACGGACGGAAGATTGTCCCGGCGGGAAAGGCACCGGAAGTTCGTAGGGCCGCGATGTCGGAATCATCGAAAGAACACACCTCTTTTGAAGGTTTCTGAAGCAGGTTCTGTTTGTGGAAGGTGGAAACAGAGTCCGCCATTTGCGATCTGGTATGGGTCGCCATCGAAGATCACAATCGGAGAAATGGAGATATAAACAAGGAAAATAGAAAGGATAGAGAAGAGAAGTACCTGATATCCGGTTGAAGATAAGGGTAACCATAATGAGGAGTCCCTCGGTTAATATAGGCTGAATATAGGGGGTAAAGAGTAAATAACGCTTTGGAAGTTGCACCACTGTCATTTCAAGGGTCTAGTCGTATTGATTGCCTTAAGTTATGAGGAGAAACTTTTAAAATATATCCGTTGGATTGGTATACCAACCGATATATTTGGGGACAATTGTTATGGCTCATTTTCTAAGTATACATATCCTGACTAATATCCTGCTTTTAATTGTTTATCTGTGATCAGGATACTGGACGGGGATATTGCTAACATCCTGGGTGATATCCTGAGGTATATCGAATTAATCACGTGCAGGTTAAAGACTGGGACTTGCTAACGGTCAAATGGACTTCTTCTCCTCAAGACTCGGGCGTATTTGTTATGTGGAAGACGTTGAACCCGAAAGACTTGGTCTATAACGTTCGAGTGGGAATATTCGCCGGATCCCGGAAGTTTAGGATAGTTTGTTACATTATCTTTACTATAAATAGATGGGGGCGGATCAGTTTAAGGCACGTAATTTTACACTAACACTCTCAAACACTTTCACTCTCTAGCCCATCGCAAACATCATACACACAACACTTGTATTCGAATTACATTGTAACACATAGTCGATCCGCACCACATCCTGCACTGTATCCTGATATTTGAAGCAATAGAAGAACAAGGCAGCTGCAATTGTCAGCTCCCGAGGTTTTATGCCGGCGATCTAGATTGATCAAGGGCTTTCCTCGTACATCACGTGTCAACCTTTACTTTTTTGCTCATTGTTTGATCATCGATACAGCTCTATATCCCGAGCCGTATCCTGAAACTGTTTTCATATCTAATTTGGTTAACACATTTTTCGTACATAATTTTAGCACACTACCTCACTTAACTAATTTGATCACTTAATTGCTTAGGTAATTTTTGACCAAAACACCCACGGTGGGCGCCAAACTGTTTTGGTCAAAAATCAAGCAATGACAATGCAACCAAACTTTCTGTTGTGAGGTATGATGCTTGAATTGATGAATAACACTAAGGATTACTCTGAAATGTAATGAACAAGTGACACAAAGATTTATACGAGGAAAAAGCCCTTGATCCATGAATGATCTCCGGCATAAAAAACCTCGGGTGATGGAAACTACCGATCACCAACTCAAATTAAACAAGAAATGTATTACAACTTCGGATGATAGCGAGCTAATTACAAGGATCACTATAGTGTATTGTATAAAAATGTGTGTAATCGCCAAGTGAATTGTCGAGAGCTGGTGAGAGCAGTTGCAAGAGTGTGTGTGTAGCCAAAAAATAGCCAAGTGTTTCTATTTAGCTCGCTACCCCCGTTTAAAAATGGAAAAATATCTAAGCTAACAAACATTCCGCAAATGGTGCAAGTTCTCCACGACCTCCACAACGTCCATTTCAGCCATGCACGTGCGGAATAAAAATGGTATATGATCCAGGAATATCGCCAAGACCAAGTCCAAGCTTGTACTCCTGCAAAACAACATCATATTCAAAGTAGACAATCGTTAGTATAAGGATCCTTACGATGATCCATGATCCTGATCCTATAATACTTCTGAGGATCACTAATTCAAACAGAAGTGAGGATCACCAAACCCAACAGTAATTGAGGATCACTGATCATTGAGAAATCCTCCCCTAACAATAACAGGGTAATAACTCGATCACTGCTACGATTTAATGTCCGATCGATAAAAAACCAATCCGATGGATGTTTAAGTGATGCCCAAACTCAGGCTATGCTTTTTCATTCGTCGTGAATTCGATGGATGTTTAAGTATCGCACTTTGTCATTCATTGTGAAGGTTTTGAATCTTGTGAGTTGTCGTAAAAGTTGTATTAAGTTACTGACCTAGTTTTCGTGTGCATTATTATTTGAATTAGGTTAACCAGGCTAAATCAGTAGGCTAAACTCTGCCCGTCTAAATCTGCAATGTGAGTCATTCTCTTTTTATCAAATTGCTTTACAAAAACCCTATTTATTTCAAGGTTATAATTACAGGGATTAAGTCTTTGTAATCTTCAATTACTGCCGGTATGTAGGGTTTTGTATACATTACTTTATTCCCGTCACCGTTGGACAACGGGTTAGTCAATGGGTGATCTGACCATAGTCACAGATACAGTCGAGTGACAAATACCGATTTGGGGTAATTGGTTGATAGAAACAATGTAATCACCCTTAATACTGTATATTATAACAATGTGTCGTTTTGTGCAACTTGAGTGACTCGCCAGTATTTCCCTGCTGATAAAACCTTTTTAAAACATGTTTCAGGTGATCTTCTGTGATCAAGGAAAAAGTGCCGCGTAGCACTACAAGCTTGAAGAAGTGGCTCAATAAAATAAAGAAACATGTTTTTTGTAAAACAGGGGATTTCCGTGAGAAATCACCTTTATTGTAAATTATGGGTGTAATTCCCAATTTGTGAAATAAATAAATTGGGCATTTTCAAGTTTGAAAAAGATCCTGTTAAAATTCCGCTGCCAACATATTAATTACCATGGATTTCTGTCCCGCGGCTCCTGAAACGGGTAAAACCGGGCCGGGGGCCGTGACACATATTCTGCAAAACACCTTCAAACTAAGGTGGGTGTTAGCTTGGCTAACACCCCTCCGATACTTAAGTCAGTATTGGGTTCAAAAAGAGTAAATAAAATTAGATGAATTTAAGAGAGATATAATTCATACCATCCTGAGTTAAAATTAAATTCTAAACTCACTTAAAGTAAGCTTTAAGGTGTATTGCATTCCAGGATCTTGGCAACATATCCCCCTCCATGGTCTTGAGTCGGTATGCTCCCTTTCCGGATTCTGATTCAATTTCATAAGGTCCTTCCCATTTTGGGGCTAACTTCCCATCAGCAGGATTGGTTTTATTCTGAAAAGCTTTCCTTAACACCCAGTCTCCAACTTGAAATCTCCTTGTCCTTAAATTCTTGTTATATGACTTGGCTATCCTTTGCTGATATGCTGACATCCTTAGCTTTGCTGCATCCCTCGTCTCATCAACAGTATCTAGCTCTTGACACAAGACTTCAGGATTTGATTCAGGATCCCGTAGGCTCGATCTAGCTGTAGGTATCACCATTTCTGTTGGGATCACTGCTTCTGCCCCAAATACTAATGAGAATGGGGTTTGTCTAGTAGCATTCTTCACAGTCGTTCTATCAGCCCATAGGACAAATGGTAGTTCCTCGGCCCATTTTCCTTTTTTGGCACCCAACCTCCTTTTTAAGTTGTTGACGATTATCTTGTTCGAGGATTCTGCTTGTCCATTAGCTTGAGGATGCACTGTCGATGTAATCATTTTGATTCCCCAACTTTTACAAAAATCTGTAGTTCTTTTGCTGATAAATTGGGATCCATTATCACAAATTATCTCGGCCGGTATCTCGAATCTTGTCAGGATATTCCTCTTTATGAAGGATACCACTTCTTGATCTCTAATTTGGACAAAGGCTTCTGCTTCAACCCACTTGGAGAAATAATCCGTCATTGCCAACATGAAAACCTTTCCTCCTGGAGCCTTTGGAAGCTTTCCCACTATATCCATACCCCATTTCATAAACAGCCAAGGGGATACGATAGGATATAATGGTTCTGCAGCCTGGTGAAGGATGTTGCCGTGTCTTTGACATGCATCGCATTTCTGAGCATACTCCGCGGCATCCTTTCTCATGGTCGGCTAGTAATATCATGTTCTCAACACCTTCGAGAACAGAGATCTGCCCCCAGTATGGTTGCCACAATCTCCTTCGTGTATATCCTGAAGTACCTCCTTGGTTTCAGGATCTTCCAAGCACCTTAGGTACGGACCTGCAAGGGATTTCGTATACAAAATATTATTTACAATAGTAAAACGAGATACCTTCATCCTAAAAGCCTTAGGATTTGCATCCTTTGGGATATCTCCTTCTTGAAGATACTTCACAATTGGAGTCATCCAGGACTCAGGATCCTTCTCAGGATATCCATCACCAGGATCCTGGATACATGCTACTTCTTTATCCTGAGATTTGAAATGTTCCATTGCAGGATACAAGATGTGCACTATTGGTATCTGAGTTCCCTCCGGTATCCTGACAGTAGATCCTAAGTTTGCTAGAGCGTCAGCTTCAGCATTCTTTTCTCTTGGTACCTGTTCAAGTGTAAAAATTTCGAAATATCCTGCTAATTTTTTAACAATTTCAAGACATTCAGCTAACTTTTCACCTTTTACTGCATAAGATCCATTGAAATGGTTAGTAATCAACAGGGAATCAACATATACTTGTAAACATCTAATATTCATATTTTTAGCCAATTCTAATCCTGCTATCAGAGCTTCATACTCAACTTCATTATTGGTAGCAGAAAATTCACATTTAATAGCCTGGGGTAATATGTCCCCCTGTGGCGATTTTAGTAGTATCCCTAATTCTACACCTCTTATGTTGGATGCACCATCAGTATGTAATATCCAAAATTCTGAACTTTCACCTAGTTGTTGTACTTCTAGGTCGGCTTTATCTTGAATATCACTACTAAAATAAGCCACAAAGTCTGCTAGAGCCTGAGACTTTATAGCATTTCTAGGTTCATATACTAGATCATAGGCACTTAACTTTACTGACCATTTAGCAATTCTACCCGACATCTCAGGTTTCCTAAGCACATTTTTAACAGGATAATTAGTTTTGTGACACCCCAGGAAAACCAGTAATCTTCGCAAACCTGCTCGGGGAGCCGCGATACGATACAGGTAAACAACGTCACACCACTAGCTTCCTCAGTAACCGCATGCTAAATTTCGGGACGAAATTTCTTTCAAGTTGGGGATAATGTGACAACTCGAGTTTCCGACTTTCCATCTTCGCATTTATTGCACATTAATGGTTTAGGTTGTTTGTTACACGACTTGTTTGTTACGCAACTGTGCACGTTTACAATACGCCATATCGTTTGGTGATTTATATGTTATACTTGATGTGTAATGCAAGTGTTGTTTTGTGCTTATGTATGGTGTGCACTATACGTGGTTAGGTTAACAATACATTTTGGTATTTATGTACGATGGTACAATTAAAACATGGAACAAATATGGAACCTTAGGTTGTTTACCTTAACTCACTAGAAAACACTCTAGCCGAAACCCCCCCCCCCCCTGCGAAATCACCCATCACGAAAACACAAAAGAGTTTTCGTCAACCGGTGGGCCGGCCAAATCAACACAAGGGCCTCGGGCCCAGTAGCAATGTTTTTAATATATTGTTCCCCACTATTACGTATAAGTCTAATCAGTTAAAACCGAAACCCTAGAGTGCATCTCCTGCGTGTGACGGCAACTTCAAGATTTCAAAGTCATTCCTTTCGAACAATCTGATACCTTTTTCCACCTCGGTTAGTGCTTGATAATCAGATGTGATTTCTTGTTATACTGAATTGATTGTTATGCGAATACTTGTTTATGTTCATCGAGATTTGATTGCTAAGCATTTAGAAATGGTGAATCTGAATGAATGATATGGTTCCATGATATTCATGCAGTAAATGATTATGTTAACTTGCTAATATTGAATAATGATGTGGATGATGATGAGCATATGATCTGAATAATGTTGTCGGCCATTGTCCTCATATTAGCCATGTGATTGTTCATTGGAGTGTGTAAATTGATAAGGTTCTGATCAAGCCATGTGATTAATGTATTGAATTGTCAGTAGGTATTTCATGAATGTTAAATATTGAAGTAAATTGTTGTGTATCAAGTAATGGACTTGTCGGCTAACATGATTTGTTTTGGTCCAATCAAAAGGGTAGAGTCAACTATGACATCATGAGGATTCTTATATCAAATGATTTAGAAGTTCGCATGATTGTAAATGTTGCATTTGCTGAATACGCAACTGTTGTTGAGGGTGATTGATGAACTGCCGAAAACACCCCCACTCACGAAATCGCTACATCAACGAAATCACCTAAGGTGATTTCGGCCCAATTGTGATTTCGGCTCAACGGCTGTAACTCGAATGAACATCTGTGATTTTATTAACTCGGTTACTCTATAAATTTACTAAGTATTAACTCCGTTATGTCAGCAAACTCAGTTAGTTTTGATTCAGTTAGATCTTAACTCTGTTAAAGTTTATTGATGCTGTTAAGCAGGTCGATTATAATAAGTATATTAACTGGGTTATGATTAACTATGTTAACTCTATTATGTTAATTATGTTATGTGAGTTAACTGCGACATGCTTCTGATTTAGCTCTGTTAGTATGTTAACCTTGTAAAGTATGTTAACCGTCTGTTAATCCTGTCAAGCATGAACTGCAAGGTTTTGATTAACTGTTTATTTGATGCGTGATAATTACTTGAACACATGTTATGACATAAATCGCATGTGAATCCTTACGAACATAAACTGATCTGGCATACGTGCACACTATAGGACTTGACTGATTTCTTGTGAGCATTTAACTTAGCATACCGAGCAAACCAAGGTGAGTTCACACTCTTACCAAGGCATGGGATTCCCGGGGTTGGGAATGGGTTGAATGTTTCTTATACTGACATGATTAATGGAATTATTCCTCGGGAGGGGAAGGTTATTAGTAGATACTGCTAGACTAGTGATACATTTACTCTCTCTTCGCAAACACGCCGGGATTGGCCGCGATAATAGAACAATCTTCGCAAACATGCCTAGAATGGCCGCGAACTATACTTTAATCTTCGCAAACATGCCGGGTGGGCCGCGATACAAATATACCTAGTCTAGAAAACATGGGAAACCCCCACTAAACTTCGCAAACATGCCTGGAGGGCCGCGATACCATTACATACATTACATGATTACTAAACGAGCTTACGAATTACAATACGAACACTATAACTGAATAACCAACTGTGAACTCGCTCAACTAGTTGTTGACTCTCTGTTACATGCCTTGCAGGACCATAGGTACTCTTGTAGCTTGCACGGGAGATGCGGTCGTTGTGGACACGGATTGTGGATCTTATGATAAAACATTTAAACATATGAACTTATTACTTACGTTGGGTTTACATTTATGCTTCCGCTAGACACTTAATATGTTTTGTTTGAACACCTTTCATATCGTTCGATTTAAATTACATTTATTACTTATTAAGTTTGATATGATTGGTGGCTTGATCCTGGTCAGTCACGCCTCCAAGCGGTGATACTTCGCGTGTGGATTTTGGGGGTGTGACAAGTTTTAACATGAATCCTATGTGTCTCAAAATAATGTCTAAGCTTAGTTGATGCCATAACTAGGGCTAATATCAATTTCTCTAAGTGTGAATATCTAGTTTCAGCATCTAATAAACTTTTACTAACATAATAGACATGATACTGCTGACCTTCATGATCCTTTACCAAAACAGCACTTACTGCATTCCCTGATACTGCAAGATACAGGGATAATGGTTCACCATCCTCGGGCTTCATCAATAGAGGTGCAATTGAAAGATATTGCTTTAATTCTTGTAGGGCTGCTTCATGCTTTTCTCCCCATTCGAATTTCTTATTCTTCTTCAGGATATCGTAGAATTCCTTGCATTTCTCTGAGGATCTTGAAATAAACCTGTTCAACGCCGCTACTCGTCCTGTTAATCTTTGCACATCTTTCATGTTGGATGGTGATTTGATATCCATGATAGCTTTGATCTGTCCTGGGCTTGCTTCTATCCCCCTTTTAGTCACCATGTATCCTAAAAACTTTCCTGCCCCCACTCTGAAATGGCATTTGGCAGGATTCAGCTTCATATTGTATTGGTCCAGGATATCAAATGCACCTTCAATATCCTGGAGATGATCCTCAGCCTTTTTGGACTTTACAACCATATCATCAATATACACCTCCATGGTGTCCACCAGTTTGTCTTTAAACATCATATTCACCAATCTCTGGTACGTTTCACCTGCATTTTTCAAACCAAAAGGCATGGCAGTATAACAATAAATACCTGTTGGTGTCATGAAAGCAGTATCCTCCTAATCGGAGGGTTCCATTTGGATCTGTTGGAATCCTGAAGATGCATCCATAAAGGTTAGCATCTCATGACCGGCAGTTGCATCCACCATCGAGTCTATATGAGGCAAAGGAAATGGGTCTTTAGGACATGCTTTGTTCAAGTCTGTGTAATCTACACAAACTCTCCATTTCCCATTCTTCTTTTGAACTACGACCACATTTGCTAGCCACTTGGGGAATTTGACTTCCCTAATCATCTTGGATTTCAATAACCTTTCAACCTCCTCCTGTATGATTGCATTTCTTTCAGGAGCAAACTTCCTTCTCTTTTGTTGAACGGGCTTGAAAGACCTGTCAATCCCAAGTTTATGAGTTATAATATCTTTCGATATACCTGTCATATCTTCGTGTTTCCATGCAAACGTGGATATCCTGCATTTCAAAAAGTTAGTAAGCTGATCCTCAATATCCTGAGGGACATTGGCCCCTACAAGCACCGAGATATCTGGATTATCCTGATCCAGGATAATTTTCTTAACATCCTGCTCCGAAGCTTCCACGATATCCTGGGCTTGTATCCTTAATTCCTATCCTGCCCGGGATTTTCTTGAGGCCTTCATTGAAGAGGAGTAGCACTCCTTCGCCTCTTGTTGGTCACTTTCAACTTTGACTACCCCCCAAGGAGTAGGGATCTTGACATATTGATGTTAGGTGGAAGGTACAGCTTTCATATCGTGAATCCACGGCCTGCCCAATATAATATTATAGCAGGATAATGAATCCATGACACAAAACCGTTGCATCGAGTTTACTCCTTCGACATATACGGGCAGTTTTATTTCCCCAACAGTATTCTTTGCTTCTCCACTAAACCCTACAAGCACAGTGGACTTTGAGGTAATCTCCATCTCGGGGATGTTCATTCTCTTCAGGGTTTCCAATTGGATGATGTTGACCGAGCTGCCATTGTCCACTAATATCCTGCGTATAAAATGGTTAGCAATATATAAAGTAATTACTAAACCATCATGGTGAGGATCCTGGATGTTATTCCGGTCGTCACTGTCGAATGTTATCATTTTATCGTTTGTAAGTGTTGTCATCCTTGTTGGTTTGTCTCCTCTTTCTGACTTAGCCTCCTTGGCATGCCTTTTAGCTGCAGAATAAGATGTTCCGCATATATCGGATCCTCCTGAAATAAAGTTAATTATCTTGGCATCTGAAGGAGGTGATGCTGCTCGTTCAGGATCCTTGTCAGTATCCTGAACCTTATTCTTCTTCCTGCCCAGAAGATCTTTCAAATACCCCTTGCTTGATAGGTAGCTTATTTCCTTCCTTAGGGCTATGCAATCTTCCGTCACATGTCTAAAATCCTCATGGAAGGCACACCATTTGGATTTATCTTTCCAATCGGCCTTTTGTTGGTTCTTCCTAGGCCACCTCGCTTTGTCTCCTAAACCCTGCATAGCATACATTAGTTCAGGTATATTAACAGAAAAACAATATTCTGACAACTCAGGATACTCCTCAGGATCCTCGTCTTCGATAGCATTCACTTTCTTGCTGTCATTCCTGCCATATGGCTTAGAGCGATATGGTTTGTATAAGGATTCTGACTTCCTGTTAGTTGATTCGTATATTGAGGATGAATTCATCCTCTCTTGCATTTTCTTGTCATCTTCAAGCCTGATATATCTCAGAGCCCTGTTTCGAGCTTCATCCAAGTTCCTGCAAGGATTCATCACAAGATCCTGATAAAACTGGGAATCCTTTTGTAGTCCCATCTTGAATGCTTGGACTGCTGTAGCAACATCAAGGTGTGGGATGTCCAAGGATTCCCTGCTGAATTTGTTCACATAATCCCTTAGGGATTCTTGAGGTCCCTGTGTTATCCTGTAGAGGTCACTTGTTAGTTTTTCAAAGCTTCTACTGCAAGAAAACTGACTATTAAACAAATTAACTAAATGAGCAAATGATGTAATTGAATGAGGTGGAACATTTAGAAGCCATTTCAAGGCTGATCCTGTTAAAGTAGAGTCGAAGCCCGTCGAAGCCCTTGCACAAGCATGCTTCTTTAAGATCCGGCGGGATAGGGTTAATCTCCATCCTCTCCCTATACTGGGCAATATGCTACTCAGGATCCGTCGTCCCATCATACAGCTTCACGTTGGGAGTCTGGAATCTCTTTGGGATTTCTGCATCACAAATGGGGTGAGCAAAGCGGGATATGTTGTGACAATCCCGGGATACTTCAGGTATAGGCTGCACTATCCCAGGCACACTTGATATCATATCCTTCAACTTTTGAAGCTCTCTGGTTATTACTGATGTCACACCTGTATCCTGCAATGATCCAAGATTATTAGTAACAGGGATACTGGTGTTAACAGACAAGTTACCAGTTTGGCGATTCTGGCCATATCCTGGAGCGTATCCTAGAGCGTATCCTGGAGCATATCCTGGATCCCTCACAGTCGACATCCTAGCCGTTAAGGGTATCTCCGGAATATTGCTTTGAGAACGGCCCGGTATGATATTGCCCTGATTATCCTCAGTATATACTGCTGAACTAAAGTTCAGCGTCCTGGGCTGCAAAGGGGTGACGGTATCCTCAGCAGGTTTCTTGGAGTTGGACTTCAAGAGCTGTATCTCTCTCATTATCATCTGGTTAGTTTCCTGCTGTTGCTTCATCTGATCCTATATATTACCAAACAAAGTTAAAATTTCATCATTAGAAACCATAACAGGAGTTCTCCCTGGAACACCAGATCTGTTGACATTCTGAGCAGGAGGAGTGTCTCGGGATATTTGGCTTTCATTTCTCCTTAAAGGAGCTTGAACTTGTGGAGGAGGAGGAGGAAGCACCGAACCAATTGTAGCAGAGGTTGTAGCAGGCATTGAGGAAGAGCTCATGTTTGATTTTGAAGCCATTGAAATCAGTTGTGTAAAAAGTTTTTGAAAACAGAAAACCAAGTAATGATTTTAGCAAGGTTTTTAGTAAAAATAGCACCACTTGCCCCACGGTGGGCGCCAAATTGTTTTGGTCAAAAATTACCAAAGCAATTTAGTGATCAAATTAGTTAAGTGAGGTAGTATGCTAAGAAAGTGTATCGAAAATATGCTAGTTTAGTTGTTTACAAAAACAGTTATCAGGATACGGCTCAGGATATCGAGCTGTATCTTCAATCAAACAATGAGCAAAAATGTAAAGGGTGACACGGGATGTACGAGGAAAGCCCTTGATCAATCTAGATCGCCGACACAAAACCTCGGGAGCTGACAATCGCAGCTGCCTTGTTCTTCTTATTACTTCAAATGTCAGGATACAGTGAAGGATATGATGCGGATCGACTAAGTGTTACAATGCAATTCGAGTACAAGTGTAAGTGTTTTGTGAGTGGTTGCAGCTAGTAGAGAGCAAGAGTGTATGAGAAATTGTGTGTGTTCTATCTGATCTGATCAATCCTATATATAGCAAGAGAAAATAACTAACTATGCTAAAAATCCGGGATACTGAGAATATTCCCCTATTATTCCAGGATACTGAGAATATTCCCTTATGAACGTTGGGGGGCTGTTTCAACTCGTTCTCCACGTGCATATTAACTATAAATCCGGGATTTAAGCTCCTATAACCGTTACAACATTAATAGCATTGACCAGCATCCGTAACTCCCATAAAATACGCCTTTCTTCAATGCTGACCGTTACAAGAGCTATTCTTCCGCCATCAACGTCCTTATCCTAACCAATTTGAGCGGGTCTTCAGGATGACTTGGTCCTCATGAACGTTAGTCCCTTGTAACCAACGTTTACAAGCAAATTGTTAGTAATAGTCAGGATACTGCCTCAGGATGTTACCAATATCCTGGTCCGGTATCCTGGTCGTAATCAGCTATCATAAAATCAAGATATAGTGTCAGGATATGGGCTCAGAATTTCACCCATAACAGTTTTTTTTCCTGTACTATCGTGTTCAAGATGGGAAGAGAGTTAACGCTCGCAAGGGTGATTTGTGAGAGCATGAGACCAGGATTTGATGTACACATCGGCATGGTTCAATGTTGGGCGCATATCCTGAACTATGAACAAAGATACAAGGCTCCAGAATCACCCTCAAGATGGTAACTCTTTTGCTATATTTAATTAATGAAATTATATTATGACTTTATTTTGTTGTTTAAAATGTGGTACCTCAATATTACAGAATCGTCCCGCGTACGACGAAACAACGAAAGACAGTTTTCGATGCAAAGAATTCAACTACCACATGCAAACGGTTTTGAAAAACGTCCGTTTCAAATGAGACCGTAAAAATAGAAACATAAAAGATTATGAACTGGTCTTCGTGCCAATAATATGGGAAAGACATTTCTATGTTGTTTGCTTCAACATAAAACACAGCAGAGTTGATGTATTGGATAACAGTGCTGTAGAGGATAAACTCAGCATCGAAAAAAATTATGTTGGATGGGTGGAAAAGTTGGTAAGTATCTTAAAAACTTTGTATGTAGAAACTATGTTGACAAAACGCCATACTAATATATGCAAAAAATGTGAAACTGCAGCACGATGCTTTTGCAAACTACTTGCGTCTTAAAAAACACCCAATGGCTAAGATCATGAAGTGGGCGCCCATTGTCAGACAAAAGATGGATTGGAGGACAACGTCTAACGTGGTCGACTGTGGGATTTTTGCAATGAGGCATATGGAAACATATATGGGGCAGATACCTGGTTGGACATGTGGTCTGACAAAAGAAGATGTCCCAAATCAACTACAGCAAAGACAGCTAAATGACCTAAGGATGAAATACATTGCAAAAATCCTGCTGCATAGCGAAAATGAAAACAGAACACAAATTGACCAAATCGGTAAGAAAATTCTTGAATTTAGAGGGAGAAAAAATACATGAATTGTATGAAACAGGACACAAGAGAATACAAGAAAGGATGACTCTATATGTAGATTAACTTAAACACCATGAATTGTATAATTTTAATGTTGACTAATGTATTTTGCTTTTTAGACTATTACATCTACTTTTTTCTTTATGGGATTTTCTATAATATTTGTGCATATATGTGAGAAATCCATGGAAACGCCATGATGAGTAATCCATAATGAATAATAAATAAAACATGGTAATGAAAACGCAATGATTTGAATAATTAGCAAATAGTAACCATTGAAACATTGCAAAAAAAAGAAAAGAAAAAAAAAACCCTCCATTGAAACAAGTAAAAAATGACAAAACGCCATATCTATTGGATATAGATAGAACGCCATTGAAACATAAACGTCATTCAAAAAAAATATTTTGAGAAAAAACGCCATTGAAAACAAGCATAAAGATCAAAACGCCATTTATATTGAAATTTTGTTTGGAACGGAGTCATAACGTCATTATTTAAGAGAACGTGGACAATGACAATCGTACCCCTACATATCATTTAGCGCGCTATAACACGTGGTCGGCTAGGATCCGTTCTCACCATTTTCACATTTTTCACCGTTTTCTCCTGATCCCGTACCTATATATATATATATATATGGTAAGGTTCATGCGAGAACCACCTTTATTGCGAGAACCGCGAGAACCAATGTGAACACAACCAAAAATAGCTAAAAAAACCTAACCCCCACCCCCCCCCCCCCCCAAAAAAAAAAAAAAAAAAAAAAACCTAAACCCCCCCCCCCCCCCCCCCGCCCCCACCGAAGCTAAAATGCTAAAAACTAAACCCTCAAAAACCTAAAAAAAAAAACACAAAAAAAAAAAAATTTTACATTAAAATCGCTACTTTTAGTAGCAAAAAAAAATTAATTTAAAAAAAAATTTGGCTACTAAAAGTAGCGATTTTTTGATTAAAAATATTAAGAAAAAATTTGTGTGTATTTTAGCTATTTTTAGGTATTTTTGGTTGTGTTCACATTGGTTCTCGCAGTTCTCGCAATAAAAGGTTGCTCCTAACGGATCCTTCTCCTATATATATATATATATATATATATATATATATATATAGAAACGGGATTAGGAGAAAACGCTCAAAAGTGTGAGAACGGTGAGAACGCATCCTGGCCCAACACGTGTCCCGTGGCATAGAAAAGGGCGGAGGGTTTTTTTTGTCTTTTCATTCTTCTTTTATTTTCACAACGCGGTATAATATTTTCTGGCGTCTA